>BSBK01011449.1:0-7500 GCA_027943335.1 Chamaecyparis obtusa
ACACCTCCATGCAGATTCATCGAGTACCCTAGAATTCCCTTACATCACCTATTAAACCATAAACACCCCTTAAGAGTCCCCTATTATAACATAAATCACCTTAAGACTCCTTAGTACATCCCACGACCTCTGAAAACATTATAGGATGCCTTAATACATCCTTGGACAACTTTTGATGTAGGAGCATCTTGGGTGTAAGAGCAATCTTGCATCACCCAAAAATATTTCTGGTTTCTTTTCAATAAGGGCTATCTTGTGCAAAGCTGCTAGTTATGGAAAATTACTATTTTTAGTAAGTTGGTCATATGATCTCGGAATGTTCTGATTTCACAGTTGGAGGTTCATCTTAGTCATATCATCCTACCAGTTGAGTTTCATTGACACATCATCTATATTGGTGAAGTTATTGAGGTTTTTGGGAATGAAATCTTTTAGGTCAATTTTGAAGGCCTTAGAGGCTCCGAATTGTGATCGACCCCCAGTTGACTAGAGCCTGCATGAGTTAGGCACTGTAGATCAGCTCCTGCCATTTCTGAAACATGGTTACAATTCAAAAATGAAGCTATGGTTAAGAAGTTATGGTGTCTGGAAGTTGGGCTACATAAAAACATATTTTTTAATTCTTTTGAGCCGACCCTATGTAAAAAGAAAAGAAAAAAATAATAATTCTTAAGATAGTCGGCCTTAAGGGCTAAATTTTTGGAACCTTCTCAGGCAGTGGAAATTGCCTATATAAGAAAGGTTTGTAGTGTTGTCTAGGGTAGTTCTGGGAGTTCTGGGAGATCTGGGTAATGATTCAAGGCTTTGTGCTACATAATATTGTAAGGGAAAATGCCCATGTGGCTTTGCATATTGTAATTCTAAAATTTGTAATTCCACATTTGTGGAGATAATAAGAAGCCCATTTTCGGTTCTTGCAAATTGTTGTTGTTTCTCTATTTATGTTATGTGTTTGTGGTATTAAGGGGAGAGCCCCTTCATCAAGTGGTATCAGAGTGGGAGTTCCTGAGTGTGTAAATAGATCACCAACTGTGAGGTAGTTTTCACTAGAACCGTGATTCATGGTTTCAGTGAGTAGTGCGAAAATGCCTCCATGAAGGGAATATGGTGGAAGAGTTGGTGGTGTGACACTCGAGGTTAGAGCGCTTCAGAGATAAGTGTGAGCATTGCAAAAAGAGATTCATAGAGGAATGAATCTTAATGTCAAAGATGAAAGCGAGGATAAAGCCGAAGAAGGAAATTCTAATGAAGAAGGAGAAGGCAAAATTATGAACCAAGAGGAAGAAAGGATTTTTAGAGCCATTTCCAAGATCGAGAAAAGACCTAAGATTGAGGTTCCTACATTTTCAGGAAATATTAACCTAGAAGAGTTGATCGACTGGATCAATGAATTAGAAGAATATTTTGAGTATGAAGACATCGAGGATCCTGATTGGGTCAAGTTTACGAAGGCTAGACTAAAGGGTCATGTGAAGATCTGGTGGTAGGAGATTCAATTGGAGCGAAATAGAAGAGGAAAGGATAAAATCACAAGATGGGATCGGGTAGTGGATAAATTGAAGGGAAAATTCATTCCTGTTGATTATGAGCTTGACCTAATGAATAAAATGTAAGGTTTGAAGCAAGCAGGAAGATCTCTTCAGGAGTATACGAAGGAGTTCTATCGAATCCTCATCAGAACAGGCCATGCGGAAGCTGATAAGGAGAAAGTTTCCCATTACCTTAATGAGTTGAGGCCGAGCATTCAAAAGGAGTTGAATTTGGTTTGAATGTATAGTATTGAAGAGGCATACCATTTTTCCTTAAAAGTAGAGGAAAATCTAAACAAGAAGTTTGAGACCAGACAAAACGAAAGAGGTCATGGTGGAAGATCTAGTGGATGGTCATACGGAGGCCAAAATGAAGATCCAAAAAAGATGGATGAGGAAACAATTCCAAATTAGAGGAAAAAATTCCAATCATTTCCATGATTAGAATAATATAGATCAGAGAGGAAAAGGAAGAGGACAAGGATCTGGAAGAGGAGGCTTCCGTGGAACATCTTTTCACTTTGTAGAAGGTCATAGGGAATTTGAATGTCCTCAATGCCAAGGAA
The DNA here is from genome assembly GCA_027943335.1 of Chamaecyparis obtusa. NCBI lineage: Eukaryota > Viridiplantae > Streptophyta > Pinopsida > Cupressales > Cupressaceae > Chamaecyparis > Chamaecyparis obtusa. Next base: position 2,096 of record BSBK01011449.1, read on the forward strand.
GGATAGATAGGAGAATTGAAGGCCAGGCTAGAGTTACACATGTAGATGAAGATGCTAGATCATCACATTCTGATGATGTTGAAAAAGGAGAAATGCTAATTAATAGAAGAGTCCTGCTGAGTGGTGAAAATGAACCTAAGCAAAGGAGGAGCATGTTTTGCACCAGGTGCAAGTGTGAAAATAAGTGTTGTGATGTGATTATTGATAGTGGAAGCACTGACAATTTGGTGTCAGAAGAGATGGTCACAAAGTTGAAACTCAAGAGATAGAAACACCCACATCCATATCAGATTGCCTAGGTGCAGGATGACCACAAGGTCATGGTTAGTGAACAGTGCCTAGTAAAGTTCAATATTGGAGGATACCATGATGAGGTATTATGTGATGTCATAACTATGGATACATGTCATATGGTGTTGGGTAGACCATGGTAGTTTGATAGGTGTGTTGTACATGACGGTCATGCGGATACCTATTCCTTGACAAAGGATGGAGTGTGACATAAGCTAAAGACATTGAAGGAGACAAAAAAGAAAAGGTATGTGGTAATGCAAGAATAAGTTTTGTTGATGGAAGAAAAATCCTAGAGGGTATGAGACATGAGCATGTGTTTTTTCTTTAATTTCAAAAGCTGTAAAAAGGAAGTAGAAGATGTACCTGTAGAAGTTGCAGATCTATTGAATGAGTTTTAGGATATTGTATCTAATAATGTTTCAATGGATTACCACCAATAAGGAAGATCAATCATTAGATGGACTTGATTCCAGGAGCCAGTTTGCCAAATAAGGTAGCACATAGAATGACACCAGCAGAAAGTGAAGAGTTGAATAGAAAATTACATGAATTGTTACAAAAAGAGTTGATTCGGGGAGAGCCTGAGTCCATGTGTTGTACTAGAAGTATTAGCACCAAAGAAGAATGGAGGATGGAAGATGTGTAGAGATTCTAGAAAAATAAACAAGATCACAATCAAGTATAGGTTTCCATTGCCACAGATGGATGATATTATGGACTATTTGAGTGGAGCTGTGTATTTTTCAAAGATAGATCTGAAGAGTGGATATCATCATATTCAAATTAGAGAAGGAGATGAATTGAAGACTACTTTCAAGACAAAGGAAAGACTGTATGAGTGGTTAGTCATGCCTTTTGGGCTAACTAATGTACTAGGCTCATGAATGAGGTTCTAAAAGAATTTTTGGGTAAGTTTGTCATTGTTTACCTAGATGATATTTTGATCTTTGGTAAGACATTGGAGGATCATATGATGCATATTCATATGGTGTTTGAGAAGTTAAGAGAAGAGAAATTGTTGATTAATTTGAAGAAGTGTAGTTTTGTGAAGAAGCAGTTAGTGTATTTGGGATTTGTAGTTTTAGAAGAAGGTCTAAAAATGGACCAGAGAAAGTGTAGGCTATCCTTGAATGGCCTACCCAAGGAAGTGCTACTGAGGTAAAGTATTTTCATGGTTTGGCTAGCTTTTATAGAAAGTTTATCAGAAGTTTTAGCAATATTTTGGGACCCTTGACTGAAACAATGAGTGGGATAAAAAAGAGTTTAAGTGGACAATTGGGGCAAATAAGAGTTTTAAACTATTGAAATAGAAAGTTACAAAAACCCTATTTTATTACTTCATAATTTAATAAGGCATTTCAAGTAGACTTGATTCTAATGTTCCTACAATAGGAGTTGTTATGAGCCAAGAAGGTAAACTTGTTGCTTATTTTAGTGAGAAGTTAAATGATGCCAAGAGAAAATATTTTGTTTATGATCAAGAATTTTATGCTATAGTTTAGGCATTGAAGAAGTGGAGACACTATCTGCTTCCCAAGGATTTTGTTTTGTATACTGATCATCAAGCTTTGCAATATTTGAATAGTCAAGCAAAGTTGAATCAAAGGCATTTGAAATGGGTTGAGTTTTTTGCAGAGTTATATGTTTATTTTCAAACACAAGAGTGGAAAGTCTAAAAGAGTTGCAGATGCTTGAAGAAGAAGACAAATTTTGCTGACAAAGATGCAGATTGAGTGGTTGGGTTCAAGGAACTCAAGAGTTTGTATTGAGAGGATCCTGATTTTGGAGAAGCTTGGAAAGCTTGTAAAGAACCTGTTACTCTAGATAGAATGAAGTGGTTGGATTTCATCATCTTGATGGTATGTTATTCAGAGGGAGTCAGTTGTGCATTCCAAGAAGTTCTATGAGGAAGAACCTCATCAAGGAGAAACATAGCAGAGGATTGGCTGGGCATTTTGGTCGTGATAAAACCCTTGTTTTGGTTAGTGAGAATTATTATTGGCCATAGTTGCAGCAAGATGTCAAGAAGTTTATACAAGGTTGCAGAGTATGTCAGATGGCAAAGGGAGTAAATTAGAATATAGGGTTGTATCAGGTTATTACCTATACCAGAGAAACCATGGGAGGATATCAGTATGGAATTTTTCTTGGTTTATTGAGGACTCAGGGGGGGACGTGATTCAATTTTTGTGGTAGTTGACAAATTTTTAAAGATGGCACATTTCATTCCTTGCAAGAAGACTAGTGATACTGTTCATGTAGCATAATTGTTTTTTCAGAGAAGTGGTGAGACTACATGGTTTTGCCAAAGAGTATAGTTTCAAATCGAGAAACTAAGTTTGTTGATACTTTTGGCACACATTGTGGAAGAAGTTGAAGATAGAATTAAAGTTTAGTTCATCACATCATCCAGAGACTAAGGATAGAAGAGGTGGTGAATAGGAGTTTGGGGAATTTACTGAGATGTTTGGTTGAGGCAAGCCAATAGGATGGGATTTGATTTTACCACAGGTAGAATTTGCATACAATAATTCTGTCAATAGGAGCACTGGTAAATCACCAGTCTAGATTGTATATGGAAGTAGTCCCATATAATGCATCTGAGTTCAGGAAGATAGATAAAGGAGAAATAAGTAGTGCTGAAGCTAAGGATTTTGTAGAACATTTGAAGAACATCCATGAGGAGGTGAGGAAGCACATTACCAAGATGAATGTGTAGTATAAGGCTAAGGTAGATGAGAAAAGAAGACATAAGGACTTTCAAGTTGGAGATGAAGTCATGGTTCATTTGCGGAAGGAGAGATTTCCAACTGGTACATATAACAAGTTGAAAATGAAGAAGTTTGGGCCGTGCAAGATACTGAAGAAGCATGATTTAGGAAATGCATATGAGGTCGAGTTGCCTATGGACCTAAATATTTTACCAATGTTTAAAATTTTAGATCTGATAGAGTATCATGAGGGGAGGTGTTTGAAGATGAGATCATAGTGGCACAGTGGACTATTCCAACAACTAGTTCATCTACCAAGGAGATTGAGGACATACTAGATAGTTGTGTTGGTAGAAGCACAAGGATCAAGATATATGAAGAATATTTGGTCAAATGGAAAGGATGAACTTTTGAAGATTCATCATGCTGACAAAGGAGGAGGTTAATTGTCTTGGTTTCCTCTTCACACCTGAGTCGTGATAGGGTCACTTCTCAACTTACCCCGGGTGTCTAATGCATGAGCATCCTTGGTGTAAGAGAATCTTGCACCACCCAAAAATATTTCTGTTTTCTTTTCAATAAGGGCTATCTTGTGTAGAGCTGCTATTTATGGAAACTTACTATTTTTAGTAAGTTGGTCATATGATCTCAGAATGTTTAGATTTCACAGTTGGAGGTTCATCTTAGTCATATCAACCTACTAGTTAGGTTTCATTGCCAGATCATCTATATTGGTGAAGTTATTAAGGTTTTTGGGTACGAAATCTTTCAGGTCAATTTCAAGGACTCAGAGGCTCCGGATCGCGATTGACCCTCGACTGAATAGAGCTTGCGCAAGTTAGGCACTGTAGATCAGGTCCTACCATTTCTGAAAAGTTGTTACAATTGAAAAATGAAGCTACGGTTAAAAATTATGGCCTCTGGAAGTTGGGCTACCTAAAAACATATTTTTTAATTCTTTTGAGCCAACCCCTATGTAAAAGAAAACAATTCTTAAGATAGTCGGCCTTAAGGGCTAAATTTTTGGAACCTTCTTAGGCGGTGGAAATTAGCTATATAAGAAGGTTTGTAGTGTTGTCTAGGGTAGTTCTGGGAGTTTTGGGTAATGATTTGAGGCATTTCCTACATAATATTGTAAGGGAAAATGCCCATGTGGCTTTGCATATTGTAATTATGAAATTTTTAATTCCACATTTGTGGAGATAATAAGAAGCCCATTTTCGGTTCTTGCAAATTTTTGTTGTTTCTCTATTTTTTTAATTGTTTGTGGTATTAAGGGGAGCACCCTTCATCAATGTTAGATCTTGTCAGAAACTGAAAATCCTTTAATACATTCTACTACATTCTTGACACATATGACCCCAATGCTACATATATTTAAATATTATTATATGAATAGTTAGATGTTTAAAGTTTTAAATTCCTTTATGATACATGTTAGTATGCCTCTGGGTCGATTAAGTAAAACTTTTTTAAACATCAACATTTAAAATCATAATCCATGATCATTATCAAGATAAGAGAGCTCAAGGATGCAAAAAAAAAGTGCTACACAATCGATCCAAAAGCTTACTAAATAACATGGATTATGGAAACCTGCTATCTTTAATTTATGATAGATGTTTAAATGTTATGTATATGTTCTATATGTTTCCAATGTTATAAATAAATGTTATACATGTATCATTAGATGTTAAAATGATATCCTAGGACGCCTTAGTAGGACCTCTTATGACATACGATTCCTTACAGAACCCCTATTATGATAGAAAATCCCTTAGGAAACCTTATCGGGACATAAGACTTTTAGTAGGAGCTATTATGACATTAGACCCTTAGTAGGACATTCTATGACATAATACCACTTAAGATGACCTATTATAGCATAAGACCTCTTAAGAGTCGCTATTACAACATAATTCCCCCTTAATACCACTTAGTAAATCCGAGGAGCTCTTAAGACATTATAGGATGGCTTAATACATCCTAGGACATCTTTTGACCCTATAAGAAGCAGAGAACCCTTTAATGCATCCTACTACATCCTTGGACCCATTTGGACCCCAATGCTACATATATGTAAATGTTATACATATGTATAGTTAGATGTTTAAATATTTAAATTTCTTACTGATATGTTTAAATGTTATGTATATGTTCTAGATGTTTCCAATGTTATGTATACATGAGAGAAAATACATACTTCAAACTATGATTACATAGACATATTTAATCTTAATACCTTGTTAGACATCTAGGACCCTTAAGAAACCTAGGACCACATAGTAGTATCTTTTATGACATAAGATTCCTTAACAACCCCTCTATTATGATATAAAATCCCTTTAAAAACCTTAAAAGGACCTATTATGACATAATACCCTTTAATATGACTTATTA
>BSBK01011449.1:12500-300000 GCA_027943335.1 Chamaecyparis obtusa
TTCTGATTTCTTCCCCGAAGGTTCATTTTGGTCATATTAGTCTACCAGTAAAGTTTCATTGACAGATCAAGTCTAGCTTTGTAGATATTGAAGATTTTTGGTATTGGCAACAGGGTACAGAAACTTTGAACTCTATTTTGAAGACTTTAGAGGCCCTGGATGAGGTCAAAAATTTGGGTGACAAGCACTTGCACCAATTAAGCCTATAGAGCGCTTCGTGGCCTTTCCAGAATGGGGTCATAATAGTCAATCGGGTCAACTGGCGATGACTTATGGTCTTCAGAAGTTGGGTCACCTGAAATGGCAGAAAATGATTTTCCTTCAAAATTTTTGCTTGGGTTTCAAAAGTTATTTTGAGCCGAATTTGATGTAATAAATTGTAAAATAAAATAATTCTAAGTTTGGTCAGCCTTGTTGGCTAAAATTTTGCAACCTTCCCAAGCGGTGGAAAATTGCCTATATAAGGAAGGTTGTAGTGTTGTCTTAGGTAGTTTGCGACAGTTCTGGGTAGTAGATCTAGGTATTGATTCGAGGCTTTTTCCTATAGAATATTGTAAGGGAAATGCCCATGTGGCTTTGCATATTGTAATTCTAAAAGTTTGTAATTCTACTTTTGTGGAGATAATAAGAAGCCCATTTTCTGTTCTTGCATATTGTTATTTCTTTGTTTCTGTTATGTGTTTGTGGTATTAAGGGGAGCACCCTTCATCAAGTGGTATCAGAGCAGGAGTTCCTGAGTGTGTAAATAGATCACCGATTGTGAGGTAGTTTGTACCAGGACCGTGGGTTAGGGTTTCTATGTAAACAGATCACCGACTATGAGGTAGTCTGCACCAAGACTGTGGTTAGGGTTTTAGCACGCATTGTGAAAATGCCTCCATGAAGGGAATGTGGTGAAAGAGCTAGTGTTGTAACACCTAAGGTTAGAGCACTCCAAAGGCAAGTGTGAGCATTGCAAGAAGAGATTCTTAGTGGAATGAATTTTAATGTCAGAGATGAAAGAGAGGATGAAGCCGAAGAAGAAGATCTAGAAGAAGAAGTCGAAGTTATGAACCCGGAGGAAGAAAGACTTTTTCGGGCCATTTCCAAGATCGAGAAAAGACCTAAGATTGAGGTTCAGACATTTTCTAGAAATCTTAACCCAGAGGAGTTGATTGACTAGATCAATGAATGTGAAGAATATTTTGAGTATGAAGATATTGAGGATCCTGATAGGGTCAAATTCGTGAAGGCTAGACTGAAAGGTCATGAAAAGATCTGGTGGTAAGAGATTCAATTGGAGTGAAATAGAAGAGGGAAAGATAAAATCACAAGATGGGATCAGATGGTGGATAAATTGAAGCAACAGTTCATCCCTGTTGATTATGAGCTTGACCTACTGAAGAAAATGCAAAGTTTGAAGCAAGTGGGATGATCTGTTTAGGAGTATACAGAGGAGTTCTATCGAATCCTCATCAGAATAGGCCATGCAGAAGCTGATAAGGAGAAATTTTCTCATTACCTTAATGGGTTGAGGCCAAGCATTCAAGAGGAGCTGAATCTGGTTCGAATGAATAGTATTGAAGAGGCATACCAGTTATCCCTAAAAGTAGAGGAAAAGCTGAACAAGAAGTTAGAGAGCAGACAAAATGGAAGAGGTCACAGTGGACAATCTAGTGGATGGTCATATGGAGGCTGAAATGAAGATCCTAAAAAGAAGGATGAGGCTAGTAGTAGTCAAAATCAGAGAGGAAATAATTCCAATCATTTCCAAGATCAGAACAATAGAGATCAGAGAGGAAGAGGAAGAGGACAAGGTTCTGGAAGAGGAGGCTTCCGTGGAACATGTTTTCATTATGGAGAAGAAGGTCATAGGGCATTTGAATATCCTTAATGACAAGGAAGGATGGATAGGAGGAATGAAGGCTAGGATAGAATGGCACATGTAGATGAAGATGCTAGATCCTCAAATTCTGAAGATGCTGAAAGAGGAGAAACATTGATTAATAGAAGAGTCCTGCTGAGTGGTGAGAATGAACCTGAACAAAGGAGGACCATATTTCACACTAGATGCAAGTGTGAGGGTAAATGTTGTGATGTGATTATTGATAGTGGAAGTACTAACAATTTGGTGTCAGAAGACATGGTGACAAAATTGAATCTCAAGAGATAGAAACACCCACATCCATATCAGATTGCCTGGGTGCAGGATGACCACAAGGTCATGGTCAGTGAACAGTGCTTGGTGAAGTTAAAGATTGGCGAGTACCATGATGAGGTACTATGTGATATCATACCTATGGATGCATGTCACATGTTGTTGGGTAGGCCATGGTAGTTTGATAGATGTGTTGTACACAATGGTCACGTGAATACCTATTCCCTGACAAAGGATGGAGTGTGCCATAAGCTAAAGCCATTGAAGGAGACCAAAGAAAAGGTATGTGGTAATGCAAGAATAACTTTTTTTGATGGAAGAAAATTCCTAGATGGTATGAGGCATGAGCATGTGTGTTTTGCTTTAATTCCAAAAGCTGGTAAAGAAGAACTAGAGGATGTACCTATAGAGGTTGCAAATTTGTTGAATGAGTTGTAGGATATTGTATCTGATAATGTACCTTATGGATTACCACTGGTAAGGAAGATCAGTCATCATATGGATTTGATTCCAGGAGGCAATTTTCCAAACAAGGCAACACACAGAATGACACCAGCAGAAAGTGAAGAGTTGAACAGACAAGTACATGAGTTATTCCAGAAGGGGTTGATTTGAGAGAATTTGAGTCCTTGTGCTATACCAGAGGTATTAGCAAAAAAGAATAATGGAGAATGGAGGATGTGTACAGATTCTAGACCAATAAACAAGATCACAATCAAGTACCGGTTTCCATTTCCATGAATGGATGATATTATGGATTGTTCTGAAAGAATTTCTGGGTAAGTTTGTCATTGTTGACCTAGATGATATTTTGATCTTTAGCAAGACATTGGAGGAACATATGATGCATATTTGTATGGTGTTTGAGAAGATGAGAGATGAGAAATTGTTGATTAATTTGAAGAAGTGTAGTTTTGTGAAGAAGGAATTAGTGTATTTGGGATTTGTTGTTTCGGCAGAAGGTCTGAAAATGGACCTAGAGAAAGTATAGGCTATCCTTGAATGGCCTACTCCAAAGAATGCTACTAAGGTAAGATATTTTCATGGTTTGGCTAGCTTTTAAAAAAAATTTATCAAAAATTTTAGCAGTATTTGTGGACCCTTGACTAAAACAATGAGAGGGGATAGAAAAGAGTTCAAGTGGACTAATGGGGTAGATAAGAGTTTTAAACTGTTGAAATAGAAAGTTACAGTAAAGCCTATTTTAGCACTTCCAGATTTTAATAAGGTGTTTCAAGTAGATTGTGATGCTAGTGGTACTGCAATAGGAGTTGTTATGAGCCAAGAAGGTAAACCTATTGCTTATTTCAGTGAGAAGTTGAATGATGCCAAGAGAAAATATTCTATTTATGATCAGGAATTTTATGCTATAGTTCAGGTATTGAAGAAGTGGAGGCACTATCTACTTCCTAAGGAGTTTGTTTTGTATACTGATCATTAAGCTTTGTAATATTTGAATAGTCAAGGAAAGTTGAATCAAAGGCATTTGAAATGGGTTGAGTTTTTGCAGAGTTTTACATTTGTTTTGAAACACAGAAGTGGAAAGTCTAACAGGGTTGCAGACATGCTTAGTAGAAGGAAACTATTGATGATAGAGATGTAGATTGAGGTGGTTGGGTTCAAGGAACTCAAGAATTTGTATCCAGAGGATCCTGATTTTGGTGAAGCTTGGAAAGCTTGTATAGAACCTGTTACTCTAGACAAGATGAAGTGGTTGGATTTCATCATTCAGGATGATATGCTATTTAGAGGGAGTTAGTTGTGCATTCCAAGAAGTTTTATGAGGGAGAATCTCATCAAGGAGAAGCGTAGCGGAGGATTGGCTAGACATTTTGGTCATGATAAAACCCTTGCTTTGGTTAGTGAGAATTATTATTGGCCACAGTTGCGGCAAGATGTCAAGAAGTTTTTATAGAGTTGTAGAGTATGTTAGATGGCAAAAGGAGTGAAGCAAAATACTAGGTTGTATCAGCCATTACCTATACCAGAGAAGCCTTGGGAGGATATCAGTATGGACTTTGTTTTTGGTTTACCAAGGACACAGTAGAGACATGATTCAATTTTTGTGGTAGTTGACAGATTTTCAAAGATGACACATTTTATTCCCTACAACAAGACTAATGATGTTGTTCATGTAGCATAATTGTTTTTCAGAGAAGTAGTGAGACTACATGGTTTTCCAAAGAATATAATTTCAAATAGGGACACTAAGTTTGTTGGATATTTATGGTGTACATTGTGGAAGAAGTTGAAAAAAGATTTGAAGTTCAGTTCATCACATCATCCATAGACTAATGGACAGACAGAGGTGGTGAATAGGAGTTTGGGAAATTTGCTGAGATGTTTGGTTGGAGATAAGCCAATAGGATGGGATTTGATTTTACCATAGGCAGAATTTGTATACAATAATTTTGTCAATAGGAGCACTGGTAAATCATCATTCTAGATTGTATATGGGAGTAGTCCAAGAAATGCATCTGAGTTGAGAAAGATAGATAAAGGAGAAATAAGTAGTGCTAAAGCTGAGGATTTTGCAGAACATTTGAAGAACATCCATGAGGAGGTGAGGAATCATATTACCAAGATGAATGCATAGTATAAGGCTAAGGAAGATGAGAAAAGGAGGCATAAGGAATTTTAGGTTGGAGATGAAGTCATGGTTCATTTGTGGAAGGAGAAATTTCTAGTTGGTACATATAGAAAACTGAAAATGAAGAAGTTTGGGCCATGCAATATACTGAAGAAGCATGATTCAGGAAATGCATATGAGGTCAAGTTGCCTACTGAGATGAATATTTCACTAGTATTTAATGTTTTAGATTTGACAAAGTATCATGAAGGAGGTGTTGAAGATGAGGTTACAACATCATAGTGGAGTATTCTAGCAACCAGTTTAGATATCGAGGAGATTGAAGACATACTGGATAGTCGTGTTGGCAGAAGTACAAGGAACCAGACATATGAAGAGTATTTGGTCAAATGGAAAGGATGACCTGTTGAAGATTCATCATGGCTAACAAAGGAGGAGGTTAACCATCTTGGTTTTCCTCTACACACCTGAGTCGTGACAGGATCACTTCTCAAATTTCTTGGGTGTCTGATGCAGGAGCATCCTAGGTGTAAGAGCAATCTTGCATCACCCAAAAATATTTTTGGTTTTGTTTTCAATAAGGGCTATCTTGTGCAGAGCTACTATTTATGGAAACTTTCTATTTTTAGTAAGTTTGTCATCCGATCTCAGAATGTTATGATTTCTTCCCTAGAGGTTCATTTTGGTCATATCAGACTACTAGTAAAGTTTCATTGACAGATCAAGTCTAGCTTTGTAGATATTGAAGATTTCCGATATTGGCAATAGGGTACAAAAACTTTAAACTCGGTTTTGAAGGCTTTAGAGGCCCTGGATGATGTCAAAAATTTGGGTGACAGGCGCTTGTGCTAGACAAGCCTATAAAGCACTTCGTGGCCTTTTCAGAATGGGGTCATAATAGTCAATCGGGTCAACTGGCGATGACTTATGGTCTTTGGAAGTTGGGTCACCTAAAATGGCAGAAAATGATTTTCCTTCAAAATTTCTATTTGGGTTTCAAAAGTTTTTTTGAGCCGACTTTGATGTAATAAATTGTAAAATAAAATAATTCTAAGTTTGGTCGGCCTTGTTGGCTAAAATTTTGGAACCTTCCTAGGTGGTGGAAAATTGCCTATATAAGGAAGGCTATAGTGTTGTCTTAGGCAGTTCGGGATAGTTCTGGGTAGTAGATCCGGGTATTGATTCGAGGCTTTTTCCTATAGAATATTGTAAGGGAAATGCCCATGTGGCTTTGCATATTGTAATTCTAAAAGTTTGTAATTCCACATTTGTGGAGATAATAAGAAGCCCATTTTCTATTCTTGCATATTGTTGTTATTTCTTTGTTTCTATTATGTGTTTGTGGTATTAAGAGGAGCACCCTTCATCACTATTTTAGTTCAATCAAAGGTTATGTGTTGATTCTTTGTTATATACATGTATTTAAACTAACGTTGTGTTTTTTATGCATGGTCCCAATAGGTTAAGATTCTTACACATACATTTTGGCATGCCTGGTAGGACCAATGTCTCAATATTTCATTAAAAAAGTCAAAGCTATGGTGTCCTGCATAGTTTGTACCTATTTCTTTGCATTTGGTTATGGTTGTTGCGTAGTTGGTAGCCAGAATTGTGCACTTGGTCACTATAAGTGCACAATTGGTAGCCATAACTATGCAATTGGTCACTGTAACTGTGCAGTTGGTCATTGCAATCGCATAGTAAGTTATTTAGGGTCTTTCATTTAGATTTAGGTCTTATAAATACAATCTACTACTTTCTACTTTTATTTTTCACCTTTTTAAGGTAGTAAATGAGTCCTAATGGCATAAATGAGCCCTAATTTGGTTAATAAATCTCACATTTGGATTTGGGCACTTAAAAAGAACTTCACATTTCAGTTTGGTTCTCTCAAAATAAATTTCACATATAGCTAGGGTTTCAATAAAAAATTCTTTCAATTTGATTACTTTCATATCAACTCAAGTGCACACATAGCCTAGCTAGAGGTTTCAAATTGATAAAATCTTATTGAAATTCATGGCTAAAATGAACCCTAGAAGAATATTCAGATGTTTATAGGTCTAAATTTTTCTAAATGCTTCAATTCTGCAAGTTTTGGTCAAATTTAGGTCTGTAATGCAAAATTATGCACTTGGTTAGGTTTTTTGCGCACTTAGTAGATGAATCTATGTAGTTGGTCATAGAACCTATGTAGTTCATCAAAATAACTACATAATTTCTCACTGGAACTGTGCAATTGGTCATTGTTCTTGTTTAGTTTGTAAATTGGATCATTTTGATGTCTTTTTTTGAGTTTTTGTATTACCAATCCTATTTATGTAGCTAACATAGCTAGATTTTTTGTCATTGATGGTCTGTTACATCTCCTTGGAAATTATGTGATGAAGGGTTAAATGAGAAAATACTAATGTATTTCATGCAGGATGTGTGATGAAGACATTGTGTGATTGTTAAAACTTTCATGTTTTCTTTTAGTAGTTAAAAAACACTTTATATTGGTTCTCTAAAAAGAGAAAATTTTCTTATGTGCTTGAGTAATTTTTTTTATTGTCAAATCCTAATAATGGTATGAGTAGTATCCTGTCCCCTCACCATCATGAATCCTGGGTGAAGAGAAATTCATACAGTTATTTTAGAGGGCCTACCTCTTGAGCCTTTCTTTAGTGGAGTTGGTGAGAGGGAATGACCCAAGTGGGAACATGTGAACCCGACCTTTCCAACCCACTATAAATAAATTCCTCTTTGAGATTAAAGTCTTGGAGGATGTAGATAGTTCTATCTTTGATATTCTTTAGTATGTGTAGAGATTTTGAGGCCTCAATCCTACTTGCAGGACTACACCTTTTGAAGTACTTGTAGGGTTATAGGCCTCAATCCTGCTTATGGGACTACAAGGAATAGTTGTGAATAGATGCCCTAACTACAAGCCTTTAGAGTAGAAGTTTCCTAATCTACCGCTAAAAGCTTGATAATCTTTTTGCAAGGAGGATAGTAACCTCCCCAAGACACTCACAATATCGTGTCATCCTTGAGCATTTGGAGTTGGATAATATGACATTGTTTGACCCATTACATGGTCTACATTGATTGTATTATGATTAGCTCTTAGGTGTGTGCCTAAGTTTGTGAGAATTTTTTTCAAGGCTAATCCAATTCTATGGGGTAGAATTTCTTGTGCGTGTTTTGGATGTTAAAAAATTAGTAATAAACATTGGTCAAAACATACATACTCCAAGTTACAAGTCTTTTTTCAAAGAGATCAAATCCAAAACTGTGTGTGTTCCCATAAGGTTTATTTGTCCCTTGTGGGATTTCTTTCTCACTTGTTTGAGAAAGAGATCAAATCCAAGAGTTCATTCCAAAATTCAAGCCAAGGTATACTTACCATAGTCACTACCTTGTTTGAAAAAAACCAAAACTTTCAAAACTTTGAGAACAGTAGCCTTCAAAATCCTTGGAATCAAAGAGATTGAATAGATGACTAATTCAGTAAAGAATAAGAAATAAAATCTCTCATTACCTCATGTGTGAAAAGAAAAGAAAATAGCCAATAAAGAGGATATGAAAGGCCAATACATTGTGAATTCAATCTGACAAGGGATCCAAGAGTGTGAGAAGCTCAACAAAATCATCTTCAACAACAAGATTTCATGCTTCATGAGAAAATATTTCTTGAATCACGCCTTTGTTGACATTAAGACATACGGCTAGTAGGCACATCACAAAACTATCCTTTCTTACTCTTCTTCATCATCATTATATTACATTTTCATCATCAAGATCAACCTTAGTCATCCCAAGTTATCCCCTTTAGGAAACACCATCCAATCACACCTCATCCCTAATCCAAATCCAAAAAAAAAATTCTAGAAAATCAAAACATCCCCCACTTAGTGTAACATCCTTTTGAGTTTATTATCACCTACATTCTACATCAAAGCCATCTTTTATCTTCACTCATTGACTAAGATTTGTCTAGAGTATCCCATCTTCATCCTTGTGGCCTCGTCGCCTTGATCAAAAGGTCAATTGTAGACAAGAAATCCCATCTTATAAAAGACCACAAGTCTTTCTTAGGTTAACCCACCATATCCATATGGGCTTACATTAGGATAAGAAACTTTCATCTTTTGAGACTAATTTATCCCCTACTTATTTAGGGCATCAACATCATTCTTAAGTTCCTTTGGCTCATCCAATCATCAAAATCCTAAGTCTTGTATCGTCACCATTTGACCCTAGACATTTTTGAACCATCTTGCATTATCCTCATACTTTGTCATAGTATTGTCATCCTAGGTCATACATTTCATGCCACCTTAAACATGCTCGAAGAAGAGAAAGGATATGGATCCTAACATCATTGCTAATTCATTTGACCCAAAACTAGACCCCAACAATGTTGTAATCTCTTATGATCCCCAGCAAGAAGTTCAAATCGAGAACATATGGGTTGACTGTGATGAGGTTCCCAACATGGGTTCTATGAAAGATTTCATGAACCACCTAGGGCATGCAAAGATGGTTAGTGCAATCATAGGCCAAAATAAAAATAATATCCTCACTAACTTTACATGGGAAGGCACCCCCATGCCACTAGGAATCCTATAATTTAGTCTTGCACACCCATTAGTCCTCTCGAGTGGAATATTTGACACAACCATGGAAGAAATTGTCAACCCACAAGTAAAATATACCCAATAAGGATCATTTATCCCCCACTTAATCCAATTTTCATCCTACCATCCTATCATTCATAATGTGCAATGATCAACCCATTTTTCTATCATGGGACCACCACCTCCACCCCCCACATCTCAAGTCTTCACCTAAGCACAAATCTCCGTGCAAGTACAAACTCTACCCCCCGCATCTCAAGCCTTCACAAAAGCACAAATCTCCATGAAAGTGCCACCTCCACACCTTGTATCTCAAATATTTATGTCATCAAGACCTATCCCCCTTTCACAATAAGTAACAATGTTAGAACCTCCATTCATCTCTCAACAAATCTTCACCCAAGCGCCAACTCTTCTCGTTAGCTAGCCAACCTCTGAAAAATTCTCACTCCCACCCTTCATCTCTACAAAATAACCTCAAAAACCATATTACACAATAGGGATTCTTCCTATAGGACCCCTAAACCAACCAATTGTACCACAAGTCCCCACAGTCACATCCACATTCCCAGTTGTTTCAACATCACAACCTGTTGTAAGGTCAACCTTTTCTTGGGGTCTCACTTAGGCACAAATTCACACCTTAGGAATCTAGAAATAGTCATATATATCCAATCCCATTATCCCATAACCATCCATGTAACTCACATCACAAACCACATAGCCTCAATAGTCATCTTCCACTACCCCTACATTCACCAACTACCTAGTCATGTCATCATCTATAATCTCCCAAATAGTGTCACCATAACAACAACTAGGTCCTTCTCATTACACATATTACCTTGCACCATCACTAGCCATTGCAAATGTCCAAGGGACTCATCCACCCATTAGAAATGTAGGTATGCATCCTACCTACATTGGGAAAGCCCATACAAACCATTCTATCCAAGCGCATCAACAATCCACAATTTTTTACCAACCCCTCCATAAAAGAAATATCTTCCACCACCTCACAAAAAAATACCCTTCCCTACCACCACAAAAATTGATACTAATGTATACTCCATAGCAGTACATGCAAACACCTCAACAACAATACCTTACCCAAACTCATCCGCAAAACCTATTGCAACCCGCATAGCTAGCTAGACAATCCCCTTATCCAACACCACAGTACCTACCATGAAATAATCCATATTCACTCATACCATCTGATCCATTCCAAATGGGAGTACCCACTCTAGCACCTATCAATCCAGAATGGGAAGCAATGAATAATTCTCTTAAGGAGCTTTGTGCCAAGACTAAGAGAAAAACCTTTAAGTTAAAAGAGGTTTGTCCTTATCCATTCAACCAATCTATCACAACAGTCACCTTCCCCAAAAATTTCAAGAATCACAAGTTTGACAAGTATAAGGGGAGGGAGATCTTTTTAGCTAGATTAAATAATTTTACATGGAATGTCAAGAGGTGTCCTAAAGTGACAACTACCTCATGCAACTCTTTCCAAAGAGCTTAGGGGGAACCACTCTCAAATAGTTCTACAAAATACCCTATGGAAAAATAACAAACTTCACTAAGTTGTCACAAAAATTCATGGCACAATACGCATGTCACATCAAGAATGAGTTGTCTCTCCTTGACCTCTATCATTCCAATAAAAAAGGAGGTGATAGAAAATCCTTACAATGAGACTATCATTCCAACACCCAGAGAAACATCTCACAAAAATATTCATCAACAATTTTCACCCCAAGTTATCACATCACATGTGTATGAACTATCTCCAAACCTAGCTGGACATTTGAGGAAATGGTATGGATATTGAGAAATGTCTCCTAGAGGATAGTTGTATAAAACATTAAAAGGATAATTACAATGATAAATCCAATAATGATCATCCTCAATATTGGAATAAGAACAATAACACCGTCATAGATGGATCCAAAGACACCAAACATGTCCATGTTGCTTCTGCAAGTCCTAGACTTCCTATTGCAACCTATCAACAACAAAAACTTGTACAAAACTATCAGCAACTAGCACAGTCCTACCAACATCCCACACAAACCTATTAGTAATAAGTTCCCAATTATCAATAATTGGCACCAACTTACCAACATCTAGTGAACCAAACAAATGCCATATTCGTCCCTCAAGGAAAACCAAAACCGTGAGTCTAGAGTACACAAAAATACACGTTCACCCCTATTGGTAAACCCCTAGATGTTATTTTTGACATATTGGCTAAGGCCAACCTGATTGTATATCCACAACCTCTGTAATACCCACCCGTAGGATGCTTTTTAGTTTTCTTTATGTTTTAGATGTATGACCAAATTCTTTTAGGTCACTTTCCATGTGATCGATTATTGTTTCATTAATGATGATTATGGATTATTATCATATGTTTATCAAGTGTATGCGTAGACTAGATGATGATGCTTCATGATGTTAGATTACATGTTTTATATTGAATACAATGTACTTACCCCATACTTGTATGTGTATGGTGATTATGTGTCTGTATCTGTTTGACGTGCTTGTGTGGTAGAGGACGGAGGCATAGTTACTCGCATAGTCGAGATCCACACATCCGACCGTACCCTATCATTGTCTGTTATATATTGTATGTACATGCTTTGTCTTCTGATGACAGGTTCGCAGGTACAGGGCATCATCTTCCCTGAATTGGCAGGAGTGAGCGTGCCCACAAACATTCATCTCAATGGTAAAGAGGGGAGATAATTGACAGACCCAAACCCTAACCCTAGCCAATTGTCCTAGAATTGGACAAATACCAATATGACTACCTTACCCGAATTCACCTGGTTGGTATGAATTCGTGGATCCCATTCTTGAGTCTCTGCATGCGTTTTCAATTTGTTTGGTTTATTGTGCTTGAATTTGATTGTGCTTGATTCAATGGATTTATGTTTTCACAGGTGATTTTATATGATTATTGAGGTTAGGATTATAGTTGTATTTAATAATTTAATTATGTTCTTATGTTTAATTTGGAAATTATCTAAAGTCAATTATTTGATTTATTGAAATTATTTGATTATGTAATCGTAATAAAGATTATTTATGTTGAGTGCATTATTAAACAATTGAATAATTAAATGCATGCTCTAGGATGAATTAAATATTTAATTTAGTTTAAATTATTAACATGTGCTCAAATGGAATATGTTTAGAATTATGCTTGTTTATATTACTAAGTAATTAAATAATTAATTTCATGAATTTGTGATGCATTGATTATTTAATTTATTTAATAAATGAATTTAAATTAAAACATGTGCAAAATTGGAAAAAGAGTTTGTTTTCAAAAAGACAACTAGTTTTAGAAAGTCAAAGTGGAGTTGTGCATTTTAAAATATATTTTAATTAATTAATTGTAATTTCTTTCAACTTTGGAGTTTGAGTTGAATTAGGAGTTGTCTTATGAGTCACTTTTCTGATTTGAGTTAAACTCAGAGTTATCTGTTGAGTTGTCTTCTGTGATTTCTTGGATGTTGGAATTGAATTCCTATTAGGGGAATTTTGCTTTCATTTTTGGAGAGACAGGTTTTGGAGAGGAATTTTGGAGAAGGCTTGTGTGTTTGGCATTTTGAAGAATTGTGGATTTGTTGTGGCTGTTTGATGATTTGAATTTCTCTATGCATTTGGATTGGACACCTGTTTGCAAATTAGTTTTCAGATCTACAGGTTGTGTTTGAATTTGGGGAGAATTTGGTTCTTAGATCTGCAAGGGTTTCCATTCTTTTATTTTGTATCTAGCATTGGATCTGAGGTAGGCTTGGATTTGTTTATTAGATTTACTTCTACATATGTTTATCTTTCTGTGATTTATAGTGATCTATGTTTTCAATTTTGATAGATCTTTGTTTATAATGGAATTGGGTATTCTAAAACCCTAGTGTAGTTGTTTTCTATATTTTATCATTACTTGACATTGTAGTGTTACTCTGGCAAAATTTCCTTGAATGATTGTTTGTTGTTTTCCTACAAATTAAAAAAAATAAATCTGGGCAATAGTTAGACTATAGAAAATGAAATAAATTTATTCTGGTTTAAGAGAAATCAAATTTAGGACAAAAACCCAATCTTAGTACAAAATATTCAATTCTGATTAAAATATATTACTGTGCAAATATACATGAGAAGAATAAATTGTTTGTATATGCTTAAAGTTGATATGGGGAAAGAATAGATTCTTTACCAAAAAAATCTCATTGTGAATAAGATTGTAAAATATATATATATAAATAATATATATATATTGATTTACTGTTAAAAAATGCAGGTTGACTGTGTATTGAAAACACAGTAAACAAATATATAAATTAATTCTTATTTAAAATATATATATATTTATGACTTTGCATATAAGTTAAATCTTATATAAAAAAAATAAAATTGAAAAATATATATATTTTCAAAATTATGTTAAAGAAACAATTTTTTTTAAAAAAATTTTAGGTAGTGGTGGGCGGGGACCACCTGTCCCCTACCCATCCACCTCACGGCACCCAAGGGTACTATGAGCAGTCCCTTTGGGACTGTCATGGCAAGCTCTGGGTACTGCAGTGCGCAGTACCCGAAGGTGCTGCGGCGGCAGTACTAGGGTACTGCCATGGGGATGAGAGCCGCGGACCCCCCACATGACTTTTCCTTTGTTAATTTTATTTTATGTAGATTTTGTTTTTATATTAGTTAAATTTTTATGTTAGTTAATTTTATTTTTTTTTTTTATTTTTTTATGGTAGTTATTTTTATTTATTAATTTTTAATTAATTTTAAATTTAGTAATTTAAATTGTTATTAAATTTAGTTAATTTAGAATATTATATATAATTTGTTTTATTGGTAATTTATATAATTGAAATTTAGTTTATTTATAACTTATTTAGGAAGCAATATGAGTTAATGTAGAAATTAATCTATTTGTATTTTATCATCATTTTGATTAGTTGGTTTAGCTAATTGGTAACTTAATTTAGTATAGATAATTGGTATATTTAATTAAATTACTAGACAAATTGAGTCTTTTATTCTGTCAAAATCATGGGGCAATATTAAGAAACATTCTCTGATTGTGATGTTATTGTATTGATTATGTTTTGATTATCCTAGTGGGATTCTTGTTTGTATACTTGAAATCAATTGTGCTCAAATGAAACTTTAATGTTTATGGATTGATTTCAGCATGAATGTCATCATGTTTGTGTCAGTTTTATCTTCATGTACGTTGTGTGATATCGGGCATTAGTATGACCTAGGGGAAATAGAGGCAGGGTTATGTATCAGTTGGATTGTATTTCAGTATCATGTTTGTGTCTGTGCTTATTCTGATTATCATCTTGGTTTTAATATTATGGGCTCTCGATTGGATGTTATCTATTTATGGTATCTGTGTAATCATTTGGGTTTCTATGTGTGAAACTGCATCTAGGATTACCTGGTAGTATACCTGTTTTATGTTTATGTGATTATGAGCCTAGGGGAGATTGATTAAGTGCATCTTAGGGGAGTGGCTTACAATAGGGGCCGGGACCCAAAGTGGTCAGCACTTGGGTAACCTATTTTAGGTTATGTAATTAAGTGATAACTTAGTAATTAAAATTTTGAGAGTTCATTAAAAAGATAAGTTAGAGTATGGTTATGATTAGAACTCCTCATATCTGAGAGAGAGAGTATTCTAATCCCACATGGTTCATATTGAGGGTCTAGGGCCCAGAGTGGCCAGTCCAGGGTAACTCAATGCTTGAGGGTCCGGGGTCCAGAGTGACCAGTCTAGGGTAACTCAAGTAGTTAGACATGTGATGACACTCCCATAGCATGTAGCTTAAGTCATCTTCTGAGTTTTTTGTTATGCCTCTGGATTAGTGTGTATCACCTTTCACTTTATCGTTGTGTACCTTGAGTAGAGAGCTTTCAGGATTCCTTTCTTAGTGGTTCTATCCTTGTTTGGTTTTGGTCATCCGATTGGGGTTTGTGGTTATCTCCTCAGCACGGTGGGGTAGACCTTTGTGGTTCTACACGGACGGGTGGTAGTGATTCTTTACCATTTGAGATTCAACGTCCTGGTGCCGGTGTTGTTGATACTTTGCAGTTAGCTGCCCTTATGGTTCTTCATTGATTGTTCATTGTTGGTTTCTTATCATACCTTCATTTATTGTAGTCCTATATTAGAGTATTGCATGTGATACCTAATATGGACATTGTACTTTTATGTTAGTTTTATTATTACATACCCTGCGGCATGTGCAGTGGATGTCAATGTTTTAGTAATCATGGTTGTCCATGAGATTTGTAATATTGATGTAAGTTGTAATTGTATCATTTATGTTATGGAATCTTTTGTTATCTTCTTTAGTTGTTTTATTTGTTCTTAAGTAATTCTATGTCATGGGACCCTCGAGTTTTGTAATCTATGTTGGATGTTTTTCAATGTGAATAAATGGTAATTGCTTCCACACTATGGTGTATCTTGAATGTTAACTTTAGAAAAAAAAATGTTCACCAAACTTAGTAGCAAGTTATAGGTTAACTTCTCTTGGGTTCCCTGGCGGGGTGTTACAACCTCAACCTTTTGACAAGAGTCAGAAAAAACATGCCTAGTACAAGGAAAATGAATACTATGGCTATGACCGTGTTAAGGGCCATGCTACTATCAAATTCATGAAACTCAAACACTATGTGTAACATATCATTGACCATAAGGAGATCAAAGTTGATGCACCTTCCTAGGCCTCACTCAATGCAAATCTAAAAATTTACCCAATGTGTTTCCTCAACACAACTCTGGAAAAGGCATAGCTAATGCAAACCCACTATCCCAAAACCAATGCAAGGTTAAGCAAAGTTACCACACTGATGGAAAATATTACACCACCATCTACATCAACTATGATAAGTTTTTTGGCTACATCACCCAAGTCGAACCCACAATTAGTATTATACATGTCAAGGGTGCAGATAGTCAATGTGTTTTACCACCCATCGAAGTAGAATATCCATTTCCAATTCCAACACTACTTCCTCATCTAGTGCACAATACAACCTCTCAAAACATCTTGGGAATACCCTTGCCCAAATCTCCATCCTAGATCTTCTCCACACCTTGCCTATCAATCAATAACCTCCAAGAGGCATGTGTCCCCATAGACATCAATATCACTCAGTTTGAGAACCTTGGAGGACACTTCTATGCATTATGGAGTCTTTCATTTAAACCCTCTGACATGCCATCCATAAAAACAAATCACAATCTATCCCTCAGTATCACCATCATGATCAGTTATTTCACTTTCAAATGAGTCATGATAGATAATGGTTCAACCCTCAACCTGTGCACACTAAAATTCATAAAATAGGTGGGATACATAGAACTAGACATATCACATGAGGTGATCACCATCAAGGCCTATGAAAAGTTGGAGTTTACCTAAGAAGGTACCATCTTTCTACCCATCAAACTAGGTACTTAAATACAAGAAACTATATGCCACATTGTTGATCTTAACCTCCCTTACAACAGCCTCCTTGTTCACCCTTAGATTCATTCCATAAAGGTTGTTCCCTCCACATATTATAAGTGTATCAAATTTCAACATGAAGGAAAAGAAATAGATATCCATGCTAATCCACAACCCTTTTCATACTATTGTGCATTGGAAGTTTCATTCTTCTACTTCACTCATTTTCTTGGAATTCACATCGGCACTTCTATTGATAGTTCATCATGATCCCCTTGTGATCTATAGACAATCCCCGCTTCTACCCTTTCCACCATCAAGATAAAAAATAGGGGTTATGATGAGTACAACTTATTAGATGCCTTTGTAGTAGGGGCCCTACCACTCAATAGATGGCTATAAAAATATCCCCCACCCCCAGACACTAGACTCCTCCAGTAATTCAGGAAAGAATACCGCAAATTAGACAAATGGGCTACACAATAATTGAATTATTAAGGAGATGGTCTAGGACCTGAGGAAAGTGGTATGAAATAACCAATAGAATATTCTCATCAACCAATACATCAAGGCATTGGATTTGGTCACAACACCACTCACCTGCACATACATGGCCATGGTACCACAAATGGGGGTACTAATGCACCCAATGTTACCCTCCTAGACATCCATGGTGAAATCTTGGAAGTCAAAGACATCCTTGAAGAGGAAGTAAATAAATCCTATGATGATATATTTGACTATAAAACCATCCTGGAAAATTATGTCCTTCGCTAACTATCCATAAACCTCATTGATCTTCCACTCATCCACCCCAAACTTGTAGACTAGGAATTAATACATAGAAAAAGAAACACTAGGCATAGTCTAGTATATTTCTTCTATTAAATATGCATAGATTACAAGATTGCGGTCGAAAGAATGCAAATACAACTATATTATAGTGTTATGCTAATGAACAAATCTCCTACAATAAAAATTCTACCTCTAACTAAACTCGCCAAAAGCCTCTACATTACAATATGAACGTAGGCCTTTTATAGAAAGAAATACCTCAAGTGAATCTCAATAATTCAACCAAAGGAGCCTGTAATTATGCCACCTAGAAGGTTCATCATGGTAGTTTTTATGGTTTTTCCAAGCATGCCATCCTTGTAATCATTATCTTCTTTATGCATGTGATATGTGTGACACCGATGCGCCCTTTTGAAACTCCTACCATCATGGTGGAGAAGATTTCTTTACAATTTAAAAGTGCCTCAATTTTCATCATTGGATGAACAAGTGACACCATATATATTTGAATGGTGGGCCCCGCTAGATCCTTTGGATGACCTGATCATGATTTGGACATGTGGCAAGCCGTTGGGATTTTCTTTGATACCAACTCCTCCTTTTACCTGAAAAATCTATAGCTTTAACATGTATGACTCTCTAGAGTGAGTGAATTTTGGGAAGTGTAGTGGTTTTTAAGGAAACATGTGAATCTTGGGTCTTGTTAGGATTATACATGATGTCGTTTCTAAAGGAAATCCTTAAATGACCTCGATTGAGAATAGCAATAGGTTTATCAAAACTAATAATCTTCTCCAATGCATCTCAAATGTGTGATCATCTGACCCTTCCATGCAGAATAATTTATTCCTTGAAATCTCAGACCCTCCTTATTAAAGGCTTCCATCCCAGATCACCTCAATTAGTCAAGCTTCAAAAAGAGAATCTAGCTACAATACCAATTATTAGAAACAGGGCAGCACACACAACTAAGAGGGGTGGGAGGGGTGGGAGGGGTGATTCAATTGTATAAATTAATTCCAAAACTTCACCCAACACTTAACCATAAAACTTAGATAAAAAATATAATGATTAAAGTATTGCACCATAACACATAGAAATACATAACACCAATTTTTTTGTGTGGAAACCTGGTTAAGGGATAAGCTGTGGTGAGGATCAAACCCACAAGATAACGTACTAGAACAAAAACCTTTTTAAAGGTATAATAGGGGAATTCATGTGCATTCATGCTCATTTTATAGAGTTCACTACTCAAATGCAATAGAGGGAAACAACCCTAAGATTACAACAAGGGCTACAACCCCAAAATGGACTCTAATCAAGTATGCACAATAATCTAGTAATTTATGAACTAACTGGTAGCATCTTTGATATGCCAATACAAATCTATTGAAGTGAAAGAAATCTCTTGTTAAATTACACTCATACCTATTCAAATACATATGTGTACATCTAATAGCTCACTCTGCAATTACAATTGATTACATCTTTATATACATTTTCATCACCTTAGAAACATGAACAAGGTCAACATCAACCTTAACTCCTCAATCAAAAATATTTAATCAATTACAATGCAAACAATAATAAGATGCTATACATGTTGACAAAGACATAGCTAGGACCCAGAACTCCATCCATAAACATGCTACGAACCATAAATCACACCATAAATCTTTGCAACATTCTATCTCACCAAGTCAGCCAAGAACATTGAAAATATCAACACACCACAAGAAAGTCATTGAATCAAATCACATAACGTAATTTTATTCACCAACATGAATAGGACACGATCTAGAAATATTAAAAAGAAACATTAAATACCACATCAACAACATAACTATCTTTGTCTTAGAATCCACAACTGTCTCTTCACTACTTAACAGGAACACCAAACAACAATCTTTGTCACTCAAAAAATAGCTTTCCAGCATCCAAATCATGAACTATTTGAGATGAGGACACACATCCATGTCCTAAACTCACCACCAAGTTAGCAACCAAAAATATTGCATAACCAACCCATACCGATCCAATAACTATAACATTTTCACTTACTAGATAGTGAGAAAACAATCATCTAATAAATCACTTGAAAGTTACTCAAACAATAATGCAAACTTTTGAAAATTAAACAAGATCAAGTATAGGAATCCCTCAACATATTTGTAACTACACAACATCTAATACTCAATAAAGTAGCCCAATCGATTCAAACACTTTACTAAACATAGTAGGAACACTATCCAAAATAAGATAATATGTTAACATCAATGACACAACATTAATGTCAGCACATATATACAATATATCTCAAAAATCTCCAAAAGTTATACCAAGGGTGGACACCCTTTACTAAGTGATTCCCTTGGAACTTCCTTACATTTTGAGAACCTCATAGAAGTCTTTGTTGTCCTCTTTTCCTCATCCTTATTAACTTTCCTACCTCTTCTTTTCCTTTTTTTTTTTTAAAGTATCTTCTCCTTTGTGTTGTGAATAGGCTCTTTTTTGTCAGTTACTTTTTCCTCATTAATTAGTACCATATTGAATGTATTTTCATTATCCAAGGACCTTTCCTTGGGACAAAGTTTCATACCATCCAAGAATCAAAACAATGTCCCCATTTTTTAAATATCTAGACTTCCTTTAAAAGCCTTCAAAGTCTAAAGTTGCACTTTGTTATTTCAACAATAACCCAATGTTTGCAATCAACGGAATTGTGTGATCTAATTTAATATCATTGTTGGACCATAAAGTGGTTTTCCTTGTTAACATCTCCTTAGGGATAAATGCATACTTTTGTTCCGTGGGGCTTACCATACAATTACTATTATCTCCCATGATAATTATTTACTTGTTGGGCATATTCTATTTGTCTAACATAGTCGAACATTGGTCAAAGGATCCAAGTTTGGTTTACTAAACCATTGCTTCTCAACCACAAGGTTATCTCCCAATAGGTTGTCATTGAAAACTATAGCTACTAGGTGTGGCTCAATAGGTTTTAGCTGTTCAACCCTAGGCATCTTACATTTGGTTAATAAGTGACCAGGTTTGGCACAGTTTTTGTAGAAAGTTGTTGCATTTTGATAAAGAAGAGCCTGAACTCTATTTCCTAATTTTGATTATAAAATAATAAAATACGAGAGATTTCTATGGATAGAAACATTAAAAAATTGTCTTTGTCATCTCATCAAAGCATAGATATTGGCCGAATATTTTGCCTGCCCATTTGAATCTAATCCCAGTATTCCATAGGTAGACCAAGAAAATAGACCCATACTGATTTCATACTGTTCATAACAGATGTCGGATAAAATCTTGGTTTTCACTTGCAGAGGGAAAGTGGATGTTTTCCAAAGGTTCAAGGTCTCGAGAGGGTCTTTCTGAAATCTTCATCTAAGGTGAATTTCAATAGGAACGTACCATCAATCAGAGCACTTGGTGAAACATTTTCTTTTAAGACCTAGGAAGAAGAAATCTGTTTGTAGACCATTTCAATCGATGGCCTAAAGGAGGAGTTTCCAACTAAAGCATCTTGCCACAAGGACACCACACCATCAACTAGAGATTCTCAGAGTGAGATTTCAAATCTTTCATCTACTTTTTGGACACCATGAGCAACCTGATCACGACCAAATGATTCTTAGTTATTAATCACTAAATCCTTCTTCTATCCAGTCTTATTTTTTCTCAGTAAGAGGCGAATTGATATTATATTAATCTTAGGGCCCCTGATGGATTTTATCTTATTTGAGGAATCATCCAAGAGAGGTGAATCCCCATATTCATCAAGTCTCATCAAATAGAAGCGTTGCAGAGGATAGGGATGGAAATTTTATGGGAGTGTTTATGGGATAGGACTATGAGAGGTTTGTTTTCTTTCCTTAAACCAATTGAATAATTAATAAAGATTGATATATTTGATGAAATAGTATTTAAAACATATTATACTTGTATAATATTAGTATTTATTGTGTCTTTTCACAAAAGTAATTTAAAAAATAGTTGGAATCATCATTCCTTAGGTTGTCTATATAAATATGGTATTGCATTCATAAATATGATATATTTGAAATGTACGAGAAATTTTCTGCTGGATATGAAATTATGATATTGCTATCAAGATTCAATTGTGTATTTTTTAAGTTAAACTCATTAAGCCAAGTTTCATGAGTAGTGTTTCACAAGAACCCATCTCTCATTAGAATGGATGAAACATAGCAACACAACATTTTGTTGGACCTTTTAAAGATGTCACTCATTTCAATACTACTCCAACTCAAGCATTCTTATGCATAGAGTTTCTCCTAAGGCTAAGCACATTTAGCTTGCAAACCCATTTCCAAAGTCTTCACAAAGCATTTTCCCTTACATATTTTACTTTTGTACTATTGGGAAAAGGTTGCCATTGATGTCAAAGCTACTAGTCAATTATGTCATTGATTTTAACATATCTAAACTTGAGAGAAATTATTATCATGTTTAATGTTTGAGCATTCGGGATTTGGAAAGGATGTGATAAGCTACAATTATTTCTTGTTTAATGTTATCGCTTTTCTGTGGTATTAGTAGTTTCTAACTATTATTCATATTTTAAATTGTCTAGAAGTATCTGCGTTGTGTTTCTAAGGTCTATCACTGAAAAATAGTATGTGTACTTAGTTGCACTATCATGTTGTTTGGTTCCACATTCTATCATAGCTGAGAGTTATGACTCATGGGTTAGAAGATAAGTAACAAAGCATATTCTAGAAGAATATTCTAGATTTTCAATGGATCTGATCAAGGGGACTAAAAGTTGAAGGTGACATAACTCTCAATGTTAGTCCATTGATGTTCTGGTTGGATGCACAAGAGGTTTTTAATGTGCATTGGAGCCAAAGGTGTAGAAGTTGAGAAATCCAACTTCACAGTTTGTCAAGAACACTTGCATGCAAATAACATGTTGTTGAAAGGAAACCAAAGAGACAAAAGCAAAGGCTTGGAAAATCTCAGCGGTGTGAGAGAAATTGTATTCTAAGATAATGAAAAATAATTACAAGAGTTCAACCTATAAGGTGAATGAAACCCTAAAAGGAAAAAACTAGGTTGCGCAATATAATTAATATAAAATATTAATTCTATGCACCTAAGAGACAACTTAAGTGAAAATAGAGTACATAGACAACTTAATAATTAAATCAACATGATCTATTTAATAAGTGAAGATAAATAGATACTCTAACACCCCCACTTAAGCGAAGCTCAAGAGGTAAGCTAACCTAGCACAGCTATGAAAGCAGGAAATGGGTCCTGGCAACAAGGCCTGATCAGGTACCCAATACAAGGAAATCTCTGTAAACCGGAGACAAAGGAGAAAACCTAGTGGGAAAAACCCCTCTCCAAAAAGAGATAGAACAAACATGCTAAAAAACATGAAGGAAGGAAGGCCTCAACAAGACCCCCCCAAGGACAACTTCTGTCACCCCAAGCATAGAATGCAACTGAAGATAGTATGGAGATGCAAAAGGTTTGGTGAAGATGTCAACAACCTACGCATCAGTGGGAATGTACTCCAAAGAGAGAACACCATCTTGAATCTGCTGACGGATGAAATGCATATGAAGCTCAATGTGTTTAGTGTGCTGATTCTCCACTAGGTTGCAGGAAATGTGAATAGCACTCTGATTATCACACCACAGAATCGTGGGATGATCAGGAGGAAACCCAAACTCATTCATCAACTGTCGAAGCCATAAAATCTCCTGGCTAGCATGCACCACTGCTCTATACTCAACCTTTGTAGATGAAAGTGCGTGAGCATGCTGCTTCTTGCACGACCATGTGATCGAACCATAGCCAAGACAAAAGACAAAGCCATAAGTAGACTTCTAATCATCAACATCACCAGCCCAATCTGAGTTAGTGAAGCCAACAATGTGAGGAACCCTTGATGTGTAATGAATGCCATACATAAGAGTGCCCTAAATGTATCTCAAAATGCACTTGGCAGCTTACCAATGACTCTCATGAGGTGCATTGGAGAATCGAGAGACTAGACTAGCTGCAAAGGAGAGATCAGGATGAGTGTGAGTCAGGTACAACAAACTGCCAACCAAGTGCTGATACAATGTAGAATCCACTGAAGGTGAAGTGCAAGAGGTAGACAAGGTAACACTAGACTGAAAAGGTGTGGGAGAAAGCTTGCAATCAAGCATATCAAAGCGCCAAAGCATGTCAAGAGCATACTTCTACTAGTAAACAAAGATCCCAATAGAGGATTGAACAATCTAAAGACCAAGGAAGTAGTGTAACAGACCAAGATCGGTCATCTCAAACTGCTCCATTAATGCTCGCTGGACATCCTGAATCATAGAAAATGAGCTACCTATGATGAGAAGATCATCAACATAGAGCACAAGGATCACAACCTCATCCTCAAGACATTGAATGTAGACAGTAGGATCAAAGTGGCATTGGGTGAATCTTGTGGAAAGCAAGGAGTCCATCTTCTCATACCAAGCTCTAGGTGCCTGTTTGAGACCATACAAAGAACGCTGAAGTCTGCAAACCAAGGAGGAATCTTGCACAAATCCCAGAGGCTACTCCATGTAAATCTCCTTAGTGGGATCACCGTGCAAGAATGCACTCTTCACATCCATCTAAAAAATGGGCCATCCCTGAGAAGCTACGAGGGATAAGACAAGGCGAATAGAATTCATCTTGGTGACAGGGCCAAATGTCTCAGTGTAATCAATACCCTCAACTTGTGAAAAACCTTTCACAACAAGACATGCCTTGTACTTATCAATAGAACCATCAACAACAAACTTAGTATGATACAACCACTTGTATCGCACTAGTTTTCTTCTCTTAGGAAGAGAACAAAGATCCCAGGTGTGATTCTTCATCAAAGAAGAATACTCCTCCTCCATAGCATTGTCCCACTCAGTATGTCCTGTCGCTTCTGCAAATGTCTAAGGATCATCACAAATGGCATGACTCAGAAGACTGGAACCCACAATATGAGACTGGGTGCGAAGGGAAGTGGAAGGGTCACTAGCTAGAGATCATGTAGCATCAACTGTAACACGAGCCCATCTAGGCATATGTGGAGGATCCTCTGGTGGAGATAAATAGGGATCACCAAGATCACCATCCTCATCATCCTGAAAAGAAACTAGAAGAGATGAGGGAGTAGTGGTAAGTGAAGTAGACTCTGGGAGCTGGGTATCTACTGCAAGAAGGCGCTCATCAAACTGAACATCCCATCAAAATAGGACCTCTCTAGTGTCAGGATCAAACAACCTATATGCCTTAACATCCTCATAGTAACCAACAAAAATGAGGTGTCGACTCTTCTGCTCCATTGCTCTCCTCTGAGCATCAGGCACAAATGCCCATGCTTCACTACCAAAAACTCAAAATGATGATACATCAGGCTTGACATGAGACCAAGCCTCCTTAGGAGTCATGTGTTGAACTGCCTTGTGAGGCATCTGATTCTTAATATAGTTGGCACAATTGACTACCTCTACCCAAAAAGATGAATCCATGGACCTGGACTATATCATACAATTAGCCATCTCCCAAAGTGTTATGTTCTTTCTCTCTGCCACACCATTCTGATGAGAGGTGTAGGGCACTAAAAATTGATGTTGAAAACCATGTTCAGAGAAAAAATCCCTGAAAGCTTGGTTCACATACTGCCCCCCATTATCTGTGTGTATCTGTTGAATAGAAAGACTAGATTACTTCTCCACAAATGTCTTAAAGACTCGAAATGAATCAAAGACATCAGATTTGTACTTCAAAAAGTACACCCATGTGTGCTTGGAGAAGTCATCAATGAAAATAAGCACATATCTGGCACCAAAAAAGGGAGTAGGAAATGACATGAGGTCACTATGAATCAACTCCAATGGTGCCAAAGCACGAGTAGCTCATCCCTAAGGGAAAGGATCCCTATGTTGTTTGCCAAGAACACAACCTTGACAAACACCATCAGTGCAAGAAATCTGAGAAAGCCCAAGAACAAGTGCCTGTGTGCTCATCTGTTGAAGATATTTGTAATTGACATGGCCCAAATGCTCATGCCAAAGTCTACTCACTAAATTTTCATGTGCTATAAGATAGGAACATTTGCCATCAGAAGACTCAAATCCATCAAATCTGTATAGGCGGGATGCAGTGTCAACACTCCCAGTAGCCACAATCATATCAGAATCATGTAAGTCCCGAATAACCACATCATGTGGTGAGAACTCAACTGTCTTACCAGAGCCAGAGTGGCAAATATGATAGATAGACAATAGGTTCATTGAAATGTCAGGGACAAAGAAAATCCTGAAGAGAACCCCCAGCTAATGCAACAGAACCAGAACCCAAAACAAAAAGATGAGATGAGTTCCCAACAACAATCTGTGAAGTAGCACAAGGATCAAGTGAGGTGACCAACTGCTGAGTGTGAGTCATGTGGTGAGAGGCACCGGAATCAAGAATCCAAGTGGGCCCAGAGGTCATTGCTCATGCAGTAAGAGCATGACCTTTCCCTGCAGGGGAGGATGTGGATTGAGGGGCTGAAATGTGATGCTCCTACATGGCTTCCTCTAAAGCCTCCAAACATTTCCAACACCTAGAAACAGGATGTCCATCCTTTCCACAAAAGCTACAGGTCTCAACTGATTTCTTCTTAGTCTTGGAGGTAGACTCAGCAGACTTCGAAGAAGATTTACCCTTTGAAGGGTTGGCTGGAGGTTTTGAATCAGATTTCTATGTAGGTTTGGAGGAATACTCATTGCCTACTTAATCTTTCTTTGGTTTGGATTTTTGTTTTGGTTTCCCCTGTGAAGACTGAGAAACCAATGCTTGGCTTGAAGAGCCAGAACCATCCATCTGTTGGATCTTTGCCTGTTCCCATGTCAACTGATCACAGAATGTCTCAAATGATGGCATGGTGTGTCTAGTACCCAAAGTATCCATGGTGGAGTAGAAAGTGGAAGAAAAGATCTAAAACTGTCCTCACAACTTTGAGAGTATCAGAAAGATACACTCATCATCTATCTTGATTTTCCCACATCCCTAGAAAACTGTACGCAGAGACTTGAACTTCATCAAGAAGTCCTTTATAGTGGGGAAATCAGTAGGAGTCAAAGAGGTCAACTCTGCATCAAGTTGAAGTTTTTGGAATGCGTTCACTATACCAAATAAGGTTGAAAACTTTCCCCAAATAACCCTAGGAGTGGTCAAGCCTTCCAGGTGAAATAGGAGACTGTCAGAGATGTTCAGTGCAATCAAGCCCATGGCTTCATCCATTTTGTTTATGTGCTGAAGAATCTCAAAGGGATGCTACAGGACAGGTTGGTTTTGATCCAGACATGACCATAAGCCATGTGACATAAGAAATCTGGTCATGTGTGCTTTCCAGGTGTTATAATTGTGAGGTGTCAGCTGGGCCACAAATGGGTCCGACATTGAGAGAAGAAGAAGACAGAAGTAGAAGGGTCTTTTCTGAAGTAAATTATAGAAAGGAAATTGGACCCCCCCACAATATATAATTCTATCCCCCATATATCAAAGAAATAATTACTGAAAGCACAAAAAATGAGGAGAAAACCTGGATGCCAGATGCAGAGATGGAGGAAATAGAAACCTCTACTTCAATGCCAAAAACATAAACTCAAATAGTTGAATCATCAAATCAAACCAGCACCATTGTCTCCATCTCGGAAAGAGCTTTTTGATGATATTTCATTTTCTAAAAACGGACACTGTATGCACAAGTTACGGCCAAAAAACCAACTGCACCTCCGAAAATGAGCTCTCTAGAAAAAACTAGTCATGGCATAAAATTTGACGGCCGTCTACCCATCATGGGCCCATCTCGCCGGAAAATTTTCGGTCGCTGAAAAAGTTTGAAAAGTGGCCGAAAAATGAAATCCGTTGGAAAAATTTAAAAATGACTACCAGCAAATTTTTCTGGCAAGTGACGTCAGGGTGACATCACTGGCGGTTGCCGAGTGGTGAGCTGTCGGCGGAGGTGACCGGCGGGTGGCGCCGGGGTGGCGCGGCGGTGGCGCATTGGTTGCGCTGCCAGCAACGGCCAAAAAATGCTAAAAAACACATTTTTTTGATTTATTTTAATTTTTTTTGTCTTGATTTTCGAGCCGTACGACCCTAGGAGAGAAAAAATTTCTCCCAGAGGTCACTGTGGCTGAAAATAACAAATTTTATATGGTCTTTTACTCTCTCGGGCCTTCTAAGTGAAATGGTGGAGTCCGTTTTGGCTCAAAGTGCTCTAGAAAATAACACCTCCTCAATAGTGAAGAAAAAAAATCAGAGAAGCTGTGACTTTTGTCTTCGAATCATGGCTTCAAAACCCTCAAACCAGGCAGCAACAAGGAAGCTCCGATACCATGTAGAAGTTGAGAAATCCAACTTCACAGTTCGCCAATAACACCTGCATGCAAATAACCTGTTGTTGAAAAGAAACCAAAAAGACAAAAGCAAAGGCTTGGAAAATCTCAATGGTGTGAGAGAAATTGTATTCCAAGATAATGAAAAATAATTACAAGAGTTCAACCTATAAGGTGAACGAAACCCTAAAAGGAAAAAACTAGGTTACGCAATATAATTAATATAAAATATTAATTATATGCACCTAAGAGACAACTTAAGTGAAAATAGAGAACATAAACAACTTAATAATTAAATCAACATGATCTAATTAATAAGTGAACATAAATAGATACTCTAACAAAAGGTAGTATTTGGATGTTAATTGAGGTATACATAGTGTATGTTGAGTAATGCATAGCTTGTACCTTCTAATGGAAAAATATATGGGCTTTTCAACTAGCTCTATTACATGTTTGATTTAAGGGTTTACTCTTCTAACTAACAGACTAACATGTAGAAGTAGTAATCTTGTTCTAAACTAACATGTGAATGTAATAGAGCCTATCTAAGCTGTGTGGGCTTTTAGACTGATTATGCATATGTATGTATGTGTGTATATGTATGTATGTATGTGTGTATGTGTGTATGTATGTATGTATGCACGTACATGTTTGTATGCATGTATATGTATATGTGTGTATAAATACACACACATTTGATCTAGGTTTATTCCTTGTGAGTCTGTGTATGTATATCCACAAGGTGTGGTTAATTGTGAGTATGTGGGTTATGCAATGTGAGCAACATATTAATCATTGTGTGCAATTTTGATCAAACATCATATGCACTATTTTATAATGTTTTCAAGATGATCAGATTAGAAAGAGGATGAGTATTCAACCCTGACGTTCCACATTTCATAGCTCTTGTACTCTGACGAGATTGACATCTCACATGTTTTGTTGGCGCCCATAGAGAGAATGAGGGGATGGGTGTCTCCTATAGGTTGGTGCCTCCAAATGTAATTGGAGATTGGTGTCTCCAGTAGATTGGTGCCTACTCCATGTTGTAAGTTATTTACTATATTTTGTGAGGCTAGATTTTGTTACTAGATCCAAATACCCATTCCTATTTTTTAAATTCACTTAAATATGGTATTCATATATGTAAATATGTGCTCCTTGATTAATTGACCCCTTTATGAATATTTGAAAATGCAAATCATTAATTTTATATATATATATATATATATATATATATATATATATATATATTCTACTCTCCAAATTGATTATTTTATTTACATGCAATTAATACATAAAGATGAGCATTATATAACTTTATACAAGAGCAAATCAATAATATAAAGCTACATAATAATTGATTACGCAAAATATATCAATGCTTAGTACTACCAAATTCCCAATGAATGGTTCCCAAATAAAATTTCACCTATTTAAGACGTCACTATAGTTCTTCAGTCCGGAACGATCTTAAGCTTCTAAACCTAATAATCAACTTGAATACCAGCAAAATAAGTTGAAAATGAACTTATTCCAGACATGAATTCTCCATGAAATGCAAAACGACAAAGGAATCGCTGTGTTGGTCATTGTATCTTATCTCTAACGTGGAGACGAGATATCTATGATCACCTGCACAAGTCGTGCTGAAAGCTTTGATATATCCACTCGCAATGATTTTCAATGTGAATGTTCGCCAATGCAAAACAGACTGCAACGTGAACATGTCCAAGTTCCTTTTCATACAAAAATCATTTAACTGGCACTTCTTCATGAGAAAGTCAAGCCGAACTCAATAGAAGCACGAAAATGAGTAGAACTTTTCATTTCTGAGGACCACAAATCCAATACCGCGCCTCTATCTGTTGATGTCCATTGTCAAGTACTGATTTAGTTATTAGTAGAAGACATTAGCAATGGCAGCGACTAAACTTCTTACAAAACAAATCTCCAAAAAAAAACTACTAAGGAGAAAATAAAATTGTCAAATTTTTTTTTTCAGATTTACAAAAATATAGTGATTTTTTTAATAATTTTTTTGGGTTTTTCGCAATAAAATATGAAGATCATCGAGAATAAATGATGAAAATTTTGCAAAAATCTGTCGTATTTTCTATTTTTGAAATTTGATCAACAATACATTTTGTAGAGAGCTTAGCGGTGTCCTTCAGCAATTATATTTATTGATGACTTTAAGTTTTATTTCTTGAATGTGCTGTCAAATTCATAAATGTCTTAAAATCTACATGATATTTTTTAGGGTCCACTCATTAAGCCTTTGCTTTAAGGATTCTCTACAAGTTATAGATGTTAGTGTTTTCTATTATAAGTACTTTTACAAGTGGGGTGGTTACTTTGTTTAAAACTTGTAGTTTAATGGGATTTTTAAATATTTAAAAGTGAGATCTTTCTAAAAATATTTTATTTTAAAATTTTGGGCAGTAGATTTATTCAATTACGATTGATTTTTACTTTTACTAAAATGAGGTGTTTATTTTTTGATTGGTAAGTTGTGGATATAGGTTCCACTTTTACATGAATACATAAAAAAATAACAAAAAATCACATCAATTATGATTTGGGGTGTGATAGTAACGAGCATTTCTTTAGAGTTTTTTTTATCTTTTCTTATTGTCTTAATGTCATTTGATGCTTAGGTTGCAATGGAGAATGCTTTTTGCTCTTTACTTTTATCAACACTTTTTTCTATTTGATGACTATTTTCTTCTATTGGACAATTATCTCTCTCAACCACTTCAAAGGACACTTTTCGCTTTGGTGTGATATCAAGATTTGTAGATTTGATGATGAATTTCTCTAGCAAGGTAAAAGAGGCTACAAAAATAACAGGTGTCTTTGGATTACTTGCTTGCATAATCTTAGAAGTAGGAATATATGGGATCGATGAAGGAGGTAAACTTAGCACAAATTATCTCCTAGGGGAGCTTGGCAAGAAACCATGTCCTTCTATGGGTTGAGTGGAACAACATCGTGACAAGAGGCACAATCCCAACCCACCAACTAGGAATTTTATTTGAGACATTATTTACTCACTCTTGAAATGCTTGCTTTTGGCATTGGGATATGAAATGATTTATTGAAAAATACTTTTTGCATCTTAAAAATATTTTTTTCAAAATCTCTAGGTTTCCTCCAACCGTTTTCCACCTCTAATCTACTAGAAGCCCTTCAAATAGATTCATTTAAATACATAATCATGCACAAGTGAAGCTTTCATAGCGATGTTGAACTTGCATACGTCATTTCATATGGATCACAAGCATTCCAATTCCTTGAATTGCAAGGTGAGATATGGTAACTATAATTATAAATAAACTCATGGGTCAAAAATGTGGAACCAAGATTCTATGAATAAGAAATCTCCTTAAAAATTCTAGGGTTCATGTTTCAACCCCAGATCCTTGTCTTTTAGAGAGTCAAATTCTAGAATAAAGAAACCCTTAGAATAGGGATGGATACATATTTTTTGTCCATATATTCTTTTCATTTCTCACATACTCAAGAATTGAAGTTTACATGATCTCAACCAATTTATTTCAAATCAACATATTCGGGTATGCATGATTCTATAGGTAGTCCTCCCTATTATAGATGAATCCAAAAACTTTTGGAATAGTGGTTGAGCACTAAACAAGAAGATAAATTCCCTAACACACAACATTTTCAAGATAAGGGAGATTCTTGGCCCCTATAGGTTTAGATGATCAATATTTCTTTCATTTACAATTGAAACCTTTAATGTCACGGCTTAATGCCTCATAGAAACATATTTGGCATCCATTCATTTTTGTATAGCCAAATTCATAATGCATTATTATTTGTGAGTTTGAAGGAGGTGTGCTAGATAGCACACAAGTGAAATGGAGCAGCTCTTTACTTGGTGGCATTTCTTTTCTAGGAGGAACCATCGTCACCCATGGAAGAGCCCCTTGCTTGAATGGATAGGAATACACATCCTCTAGATGATCAAGGGTTCTATTAATTTATCTTATATGACATAAAATTTGATAAGTGTAGACACCTAAAAGTGTTCTCACTTTAGTAAATAAATATTTTTATTTATTTATTTATTTAATTCATTTCCACTTTATCTTCTATAATTAAATTTAAATGTTTATTTATTTAATTATCTTAAACCCACATTTTTCAACTAGTAATTAAATAAATGCTCATGTTTATTTAATTAATTCATTATCCTCTTCATTCATCTCCTAGCCCTTTAACTTGTTCACATGTGGGTGGTCCCACAATAGTGTGTTCCACTTTTTGGCCAACTTTGACACAGAGATCAACATTCTAAGAAAATACTTCACTTTCAAACACCTGTTGCCGCAAAACTATTAGGAATTTGAAGATGATGTAAACTAGAGTCTTTTAGAATTTTCTTTCTAGTTTCTAAATATATATATTTTTTAAATTAAAATTCATTAAAATTCATTTTTCTTTCTCCTTCGAAAATGATTTGCGTGAAAAAACTATGTTTTTAAGGAGTTACTGTCACTTGGATTAGCATAACTTTTTTTTAAAAATATGATAACAATGTAATTATTGTGAGATTATATTTTTAACTTCAATATCTAAAGGATGCAATTAGTTTCATTCATTTTGGGTCAATATTTCATAGTTCATTAAGTTCTGAAGTGACAGTAACTGTAATTTAGACATATGGTCACTTGGATCGCTCTAACTTGATCCGTGTATATCCAAATTCATTTTTTCTTATTTTTATAGAAAGGTAACACAAATACCCTTTTCCTACATATTTTTCATAAAAAAAAAAATGTAATTTACTATTTTTTCCAAAGTCTTGAAGACACAGGTTGTTGAATGACCAAACAACCTATGTTTAGTTAAAGTAATATTTAAAAGTGATAATGAACTCAATATGTATTAAAATTATATTCATTAGAAATATTGTTCCGAATATCATCATTTGGCATTGTATGTTTGAAAAAACCATCTTGTTTGGTCCTTGTTCCAGGTCTTGAAAGGTCATTTTTTTGTAGTTTACTTTTTTTCTGAGGGCAAAATTTCAATTTAGGGGTCTTCGAGCGAAGACCCCCTTTGCTAAAAGACACCTAAGGAGCTTCGTGCAAGGGGTCTTCGCTCGAAGACCCTTGTGTGAAAATTCTAGGGGAGAAACACCTCGCCAGAATTTTTCCTAGCCTACTTCGAGCGAAGTAGGTCTACTAGTTATGAATTTTTTTTGTAAAAAAAATTAGAATGTTATAAAACTAAAACATTTTCTTTCTATTTTCCACCGAATTGTAATAGATTAATTCTCTTTTTCTATTGTTTTTCTATTATTGATCAATTTTTACAAAGGCATTTTTTGGAGGAGGATTGCTATTTCTATTTTTTTCAAAGGCATAATTTTGGAGAGGAGAAATATTAAATCAAAGTATTTTTTGAAGAAGAGAATTTTTATTGGTGATCTTGTGGAAGACATTTTTTGGAGAGAAGAAATGGGGAGCAAGAAGGGAAGACAAAACAAATTTTCTAGAAAAAGGTCACCTGGTACTGAACAAAGAAATCATGAAGCTACATTGACATATTATCATAAAACTAAAGAAGGTGAAGGACAAGCTAAAGTAGGAGGGTCAAGTCAAGTTGAGTAATTGCACATTGAAGAACGGTTGGGATCACTCCATATCGAAACTCAAGAAATTAATGTTGGAGAAGGGTCAAGGTCACGTGCTCCTACTCTAGTATGGACGAACTTTTAAATTTAGCTCAAACTATAAAGAGAAATATTAATTATAGAAAATTAGATCATTTACTTACAATGGATGTGGAGAATTTGAGATCACTTGCTAATGTTCAACCCTTAAGTCTTGCTAAGAAGAGATCAATGAATATGATAGCAAGAGAAATATTGGCTAAATTTAATAATTTTGAAACACTTGAACAAGACCAATTTCTTTCAATTATACTTATAAATAATAAGTTGGAAGGGGCATTAAAATTATTGGGTATAGACACAACATCAAAGAAGAGAAAAGTTATTAACATGCAAATTGATATGATTGAAAATCTTAGGAAAGGTTTGAACCAAGTAGGGAAGCGATCTCAAACTAAAGATAAGACCATTAAAAGAAAAGTTATGTTGACATCCATTGTAGGTAACACTATGCTCTGAAAAAGACAGATATCTTCAGTTTCATCTCAGATTGGTTTTAGTAGGAAAATCATGATATGTTAATAGGAGAATACTTTTGGATGATAGCTAAGCTTGGAAGGAAATTGGGAAATCATGTGTAGAGCTCCACTTTCTGATAGGATTGATGGAGGAATCAAGAATTTGGTCACATTATTTTGGAATGATAATATACTTCCTTCATCAAATAGTAGAGATGTTATCAGACATAGAATTTCAGCTAATCAATATGAATATCATACGAAACATTGGTTGGACACAACACAACATGAAATGTATGTGTCATTTTGTAGTTCCAATCCTAATATAAATATTGGGAAAACATTGTTTGAAAGATTGAAGCCATATTATATCATGACAAACAAAGTGTTTGAAACTTGTTGTTGTCATTATCATATTGAATTTGATCTCCATTATCAAGTTTTTCAAAAGTTTGTAGAAGACACTTATGGTTTTGAAAATGCTCCTCCTACTAAACGAAGTGAGTACATCTCATCCATTTATGTGACAAAAGAGATGATGTAGTTGGAAAAATAAATTGCATAAAAGGAATATGTCAAACATGTGCCGATTTGTCTCTTTTTCCTTTGAAAAATGAAAATATTGATGTAACAAAGATGGTAAATTGCAAGAGTTACAAATATGTAAAGAATGAAATAAATTTTGGGAAAGAATCCAAAAGGTTATAATATGTTGAAGAGGAGATAAATGTTGGAGTATTTATGGACAAATTTAAAAAATTGATTCAACCCTACATTCATCATGCTTTTTTTGCAAAGTGGCAAGCACAACAATTCCAAACACTGAGAGACAATTTCCCACTTGGAACTATTGTATCAATTGTTGATTTTACAAAAAATTATTCCTTTGTTCATCAAAAGGCAATTCAATTGTAATACTATTTTTCAAATCAAATTACTATTATGGTACATATGTGTTATCGACACACACAATTAGATTTGGATGGTATTCAGAGCACATTTGAAGAACAGGTCATCAAGAAGGAATATCATTTTTATATAAGTGATGATAGAGAGCATGACATTCATTATGTAGAACACTGCTTCAAGATGTTTTTTGCAAATTTGAAAGAAAGAGGTATAAAAATTGATAAACATTATGTTTGGTCAGAAGGATGTACTGCATAATTCAAATCATCGAGACTATTTTATGCACTATGTAGATATCATTGTAATGAAAACATACCACATGTCTGGAGTTTCTTTGAGAGTGGACATGAAAAAGGTGAACATGATGGTGTTGGAGCTTGCATCAAACGTTCTCTACGAAAGTATCAAATGAATTATAAGGGAGTTCATATAAAAAATATACATGATGTTGTTGAATGGTGTAAGACACATTTCACACCAAATGAGAATGAAATGTCATCGGGATTGACTCAAGCGGTGCCACATAGAAATATTTGGGAGATAAAAGGTATGCACACATTTTTAAATTATTCAAGTATTTAAATGTTTTATGTATTCTTTATTCAAATTATATTCATAGAGTGTATTTATTGGCAACTTGGCTGAGTTGATTACATAGATGTTGTCATTATGGAAACATATGATCCACATGAAGATCACACAGGTCAGAGAGCAAGTATGATAGAGCACATTGCAAATTTGTCTAAGTGTGAGACAGTATTTTACCAATGAACCTAGACATGTTTTTTGTTTGTGACATTGACTGGAGTAAGTTCAATGCTTGTGCACTTGAACATAGACTCTATGATGTCTATTGATCACCCATCTCAGAGCGCAAGTCAGTATGACATGTACGGAAGAAGTTATGATAGTTTTACTAAAGATAGTGTGAAGCCGATAGGACAGAATATGAAGACAGAACTAGTAAAGAGTTAAGGGATTATTTTGTTTATCAAAATAATGACTTAACAATATAAAGGGATGACATCCTAGATGTTAACTCTTGGATAAAGCTATTGGTATAAATGTAATTGTATTAGAAGTAAGAACACAATAAGTGTGGACAAGTGATATGATGTGAAGTATATGAAGCATATGTAATAGTGATAGTAAAAGAGCGGTGAAGAGATATTGATGCAAGCAGTATAAGGTTATGTACCTTAACCAATTTTTTAATCAGTGTATATTGTACATTACATGTTTGGGCAGTGGGCTCATCTAGCAATCACATTTTGTTCTACAACTCCTAACAAAGTTGAA
The DNA here is from genome assembly GCA_027943335.1 of Chamaecyparis obtusa. NCBI lineage: Eukaryota > Viridiplantae > Streptophyta > Pinopsida > Cupressales > Cupressaceae > Chamaecyparis > Chamaecyparis obtusa. The sequence continues at coordinate 48,914 of BSBK01011449.1, forward strand.
TGCTTCTAACAAGGCCTATAGTCCCTTAATCAAGACTGATACACTATATGCTTGTAATAGACTCCTAACAGGGTCAACATCCTTAACAAGATACTTTTGATTAGTGGATCTTTATGGGTACCATCCCCACTAGGGTTTTCCCTTGGCCAGGGTTTCCTTGAGAACAAATAATGTGTTATGAGTTCTTTATTGTTATGCATGTTGTTTAGCTTCTTATGTTATGCATGTATAAAGATAATCTGTTATATCCATAATTGGGCAAAAGATAAAGTTTGTAGAATACTGATTCACCCCCCCCTCTCAGTATTCCCTATTTCTAGCAATTGGTATCAGAGCTTGGTTACTCGAAAAAGAATCATTCAAGGAAAGCCTAGAAACTTGAGTAAGATCTCTATGGATATGGATCAACTATAGAAGAATCTTGAAGAAGCTCTTGAACAGATTGACTTGCTTACTATTGAAAAAGATACTTTGAAAAGAAAGTATGATGATCCAAAGAACCTCATTGAGAAACTAAAAAACAAATTGGAAGATCTGAGATCTGAAAAGGAATCTGAAGTTTTTATTGAAGATTGTGATGAAAATTTAGAAAAGGCAAATGAAATCCTTAAGCATGAACTAAAGATAGCAAATTTGAAGCTTAGTTTGAAAGATGGAAATGGCAAGAATGAAGAAAATTTGAAATCTAAGAATGAAAGTCTAAAGACTAAAAATGAAGGACTAAAATCTAAACTATGTAAAGTAACATCTGAACTTGAGAAAGTCAATTTACAGTATGATGAACTTGAGAAATATAATAAGATTCTAAAACATGAATTGACTCAATCCAAACAACAACTTGAAAGGCTATATTCAACTAGTGAGAAGATTGATGAACAAATATCTTATCAGAAACCATTCTATGATAAGACTGGTCTTGGATTCAACACTTTTAAAGAAAATGATGAAGGCAAGGAACCAGATCTGAAGATATCTGAAAGCATAGATGAGAAGAAGCCTGATGAGATCAACAAATCTAAAGATACACCAAAAGAAGAAGAATCACCCAAAGGTATGCAAAGAGAATTCAAAGGTAGATGTTTTGCTTGTAATACTATTGGTCATATGAAGAGAGATTGCACAGGTAAATAGTTTAAACCTCTTAATGGTTATTGTTACAATTGTCACAGTTTTGGACATAGAGCTATTGAATGTAGGAAACCTAAATTTATTGAGAATAATGATGGTAGTAGAATGTTTAAGAATACTAACAATGTAGATAAGAAACCTACTGAAGATATGAACAGAAGAAATGGAGTAGTATGTTATAGATGCAACAAGGTTGGACACATTGCTAGAAACTGCAGATCACAAATCAATCAACCTGGACCAATATATGGAAACAATGGAATTTTTTTTCAGATGTGCAACAAGATTGAACATACAACAAGGTTTTGGAGAATGAACAATAGAGTTTTTCATCCTAATCCTAACCCCAGAAATCATGCAAGAAGAAATGAAGATGCAAGTAATAGCCAGAAAGGATGTTGTAGTAATTCAAATGAAGTGAAGTTTATTAAAAGCACAGACCAAGGAGACATATTCAACATTGAAGTTAATCAGGAAGGTGAAGTATTGAAAGGTAAGAATGAATCTTTACCTGACCTATCTCAAAGTACTTAATTTATGTAAATTACAGTAGAATAGGAACTTAGATTTAGTGTAGAAGTAGATATATGATGAACTGAGTCTTACGTAGTTAATGCAAGATATTTTATGATGTTATAATGCTATGGTTAAGAGCGCAAAGAAAAATATTATGTTTTGAAAGATCGCAAGAAGTTTTAAGTTTTGCAGGTTAGCAAAGACAACTTTTGGGAAAGAAGCGGCAAAAGAATTGAATGTGATGTCAGATCTAAGTGAGATTGAATTAATAAAAGGTTATGATCAATATTATTTGATCATCAAAGTGAATTCAAGTTTCAAGGAGATCAAAGAGCAATGATTGAAAGCATTTTGCAAGGATTTGGAGAAGAATTTTGTGTCGAATCTACGCAAGCCCTAAAATCATGAAATGAAGGTATTTTACTTGATAAATCTTTGAATCAATAAAGGAATTTGAAGAAATCATGGATGTTTCCTTAATACACAATTTCAAAGATAAGAATAGACCTAAATTGAAAAGGGAACTAGTAGAACCCTTGGAAGAAGACCCTAGGTTTGCATTATCATCCATACCAGATGGAGTTTTACACTTAGAAAATGTCAGAAGTTATCTTGGATGCAAACTAGAGATAGTGAATGATAGTGATTTCACAGATGAATATCAGAAGATTTACAATCAGGATATGACATTGAAACAAGGTTTTGAATATTTGGAACACAATGAAATTGTTAAGTATGGATTACAGTATGAATTTGATAATGAAGAATGCACTAAGATTATCTTGAGTAGAATTCATAATGGAAAGTTTTGGTTGGAAGATAGAGTGATAGATATTACAACTGATTTGATTCATGAAGTCTCTAGATTATCTAAAAATGGAGCTATTCCTTTTAATGAGAAAAATGTGAGGAAAATAGTCATTGACAACATAAACTCATCCTATAATGGTAGAGCAATTGTGATTAGTAAGATCAAACAAGATTATGTGAGATACTTATGCAAGATCCTAACTACTAATTTTTGTGCAAATTCAAGAGAGGATGGCATGGCAGCTAGAATAGTACATGTAGCCTATCTAATGTGTGTTGACAAGGTACTAGTTGATATGTGTGAAGTTCTAAGAATTCAATTGTTTGAGAACTTGGAGAAGATCAAGAAAACTAAGTATACACAGTTTAGGTTCTCATCCCTAATCACATATATGTTCTTTCATCTTTTGAGGAGATTTCCTTACACCATAGGAAATGACTGGAATGATGGAAAAAATACAATGGAAAGGATTAACCTAGTATATAGAAGACATGTTATTGACAGTGTAAATGAGAGTGCAGTACTTGTTATTAAGACATTTAAAAGTATTGTGTCTAGCAAATCAAGGATCCCTAAGTCTCTTGTTGAAAAATATAAAGATGATATATGTTTTATGGTGGATACTGACTTTACCTATATTGAAGAAGTAGAGCCTAGAATAGAGTTCATAGACCCTCTTGGCTATGAGATATCTAAGGTAGAAACTAAAGAGTATGTTAGCAGATTACTTAAGTGTAAGTTGGACACTCAGTGTAACATGTTTGGAACCTTTGAGGAGAACTTCAACTCCACAAAGATTCTAATTGAAGAGAAGCAGTCTAAAAAGAGAGTTGAGAGCACTATTAAGAAAATCCTAAAAGATACAAGAATGACAGAGAGAGTTTTTGGTAGCAAAGAAGATAGCAGCAGCAATCAGAAAGAGTGGACAAAAAGAAGTTTTGTCTATCCCTCCTTTCTCATCAATTGCAGTGCAACAGGAAGAATGACAAGTAAAGGTGAAAGTGGAAGTACCTGAGAAGGACATAGAAGCAAAAATGTCTACTAGATCCACTTCCTCCACACCTAGCAAAAGAGTTAAGGAAAGTGCTACTGGACCAGGAAAGAGACATAAAACTCTAGTGCAACCAGTTCCAAGAAAGATTGCAGAAGTAAAAGATGATGTCACTACTAAAAAGAAAGCTTGGAAACTAAAAGTTGAAAAGCTTGATGAGCAGATCATTGAGAATGGTGACTTTGCAAGAATGAAAAAATATTATGATCTTTATGATTATACTGACAGAATTAATCTAGAGAATGCAGTTGTGAAGCATATGATTTTGACTAGCAAGAATTTTGATACTATTCAGGGATAGATACCTAATGATCTATATAACAAACTTCTAAATAGGAAGAAGAGAGCATTAGAGGAAGAGACAACTATTAGAGAAAAGCTTGTGAGGAATTTTTTGAATTAAGAGATGAAAATCATTTCAATCAGATCATGAAAGCCCTAAGCACCCATTTGGGAACCAAAAGAAGAACAATTCAGATTATGGGAGGCAGGTACGAAGAAATCAATTCTGAGACAGAATAGTCTATTATCAAGGTTATGGCAGAATATGTTGGAGAATCATCAGTTGTAGTAGAGAAAGAAGGTGAGAAAGTACAAGAGGACATTCCCTCTTCTCCAGCTATTAATATTGAAGATGAAACAATGAATGTAGAAGGTACAAAAATCACCTTGGATACTGATGAAAATGTATTCAATAATTTGGAGAACATTGTTGATAATTTAGCCTTTGAAGAACTGGAAGCTACAAAAGAAGAAGAGATGACATAGACCACAGTTGTAGAACCACAGTGACAGAGGAACAAGTTCCCATTCCAACCAAAGAAGATATTAGTCTTTCTCCTGAGACTGGAAATAAGACTCAAATTGGATCTATGACTGAGCATTTTGGAAAAGAAGTAGATGATGATGATCAGTTGGAACTGATTACATCCTTCAATAAAATCATTGGTAAGACTAAGACAGTGAAGAGTCTTAAAGGGTGTTTGAAAGAACTAACTGAGAAGTTACAAAGTATTGTAACTACACAAATTTCAGAAGCAGACCCTATGGAGAAAGAAAAGAAGGTAATGAGCACCTTTGATAATGAATTCACAAACCTAGCTAATATTGCAAAAGTGAAAGCACAAGCAGCCTATGAGGCTAGAATGCTTTTGAACATCAGTCAGAATAGTAGAAATGATATCAACACTCTTGATATATGTATCAAGGATTTGAGGAAGCATTTGGAAACAGGAAAATCTTTGTACATACATTGTACAAAATTAGAGACCTTGATAGCAAAAGAAGATCAGAAAATAAAGTTGAAGGAAGAAGAAATTATAAATGAAACAAACCTTCTATCTAGCCCCAATGTGAAGGTATGTGATGTTGAGAAGAAAGTTTAGAAACTTTATGATGAAATCAGAGTTGTGCAAGATGAGAGAGATAGGAAATTGATAAGATACACTCTTTTGAGAGAGCATCCTTCTATGAAGTTGAGCATTATTGAAGAAGAGTTGGAAGAATGTCTTTCAGCTAAGACATCTTTTTTAGAAATTTAACTTTGAAAACCTCCAAGCATGTGAAATAGCTTCTTATGGACTAAGTGCACTACTTAATGTGGTAGATTCCATTAAGAAATCATGGGAGAAGGAGATAGAAGCCATGAAGATAGATTTTTCAAATTGTGTTGCAAGCCTACTGGCTTTGAAATAAATGAATTGAGGTAGAACTTTTTGTGATACAATTTTGTAATCCTCCCTACCTTATTTTGTCATTGTTGTCAAAGGGGGAGAGATATATAGAAGAAAATTGATAGTATATGATAAGGATTGTTACTCTTATGGGGAGTACTATATTAGAGACAATAATTTTTTGAGGAGTTATAAGGATAGTATGTATTTTATACTATGGCCATAATTTTGAACATTTTTGAGATTTTGAGTTGTACACTTAGCCAATTTTCTCATATGTTGCCACCAATGACAAAGGGGGAGATTGTTGGTAATTTGGCTGAGTTGATTACATAGATGTTGTCATTATGGAAACAGATGATCCACATGAAGATCACGTAGGTCAGAGAGCAAGTGTGATAGAGCACATTGCAAATTTGTCTAAGTGTGAGACAGTGTTTTACCAGTGAACCTGGACACAGTTTTTGTTTGCGACATTGACTAGAGTAAGTTTAGTACTTGTGCACTTGAACATAGAATCTATGATGTCTATTGATCACCCATCTCAAAGAACAAGTTAGTACGCCATGTATGGAAGAAGTTATGATAGTTTTATCGAAGACAGTGTGAAGCCGACAAGACAAAATATGAAGATAGAACTAGTAAAGAGTTAAGGGATTATTTTGTTTATCAAAATAATGACTTAACAATATAAAGGGACAAAATCCTATATGTTAACTCTTGGATAAATCTATTGGTGTAAATGTAATTGTAATTGTAATTGTATTAGAAGTAAGAACACAATAAGTGTGGACAAGTGATATGATGCGAAGTATATGAAGCATATGTAATAGCGATAGTAAAAGAGCAATGAAGAGATATTGATGCAAGTAGTATAAGGTTATGTACCTTAACCTATTTTGTAATTAGTGTATATTGTACATTACTTGTTTGGGTAGTGGGCTCATTTGGTAATCACATTTTGTACTACAACTCCTAACAGGGTTGAGGCTTCTAACAAGGCCTATAGTCCCTTAATCAAGACTAATACACTATATGATTGAAATAGACTCCTAACAGGGTCAACATCCTTAACAAGATACTTTTGATTAGTGGATCTTTGTGGGTACCATCCCCACCGAGGTTTTCCCTTGGCCAGGGTTTCCTCGAGAACAAATAATGTGTTATGAGTTCTTTATTATTATGCATGTATAAATATAATCTGTTATATCCATAATTGGGCAAAAGATAAATTTTGTAGAATATTGATTCACCCCCCCTCTCAGTATTCCCTATTTCTAACAGTATTATATATGCATTTTTTAGGTGTGGATAGGAAAATTATGCATGGTTGCAATAGGATAGAAAAGACATGATCTTTGCATTTAGTTATGAGTATGAATTATCGCAATTGGACATTGAACACTAGGGGTTACTCATGCTTTTGTTGTCACTGTATTGCTAACAATTATGAGGAATGTATCAATCAAGATCATGGATATGCAGGTGCATGGAATATAGTGCCACTATTTGTTACTGATACATTTTATAGAGATGAAGATGAAAACTTTGATGATGTCCCTTTGATTTCTACCGATTACAATCATATATTGGGATTGGTCAAAATTGGTAAGTATATATATTTCACATTATATGGTCCATTGAGCTACATGTATAGATAGATCTATAGATTGAACTAAGTAAATATTAAGATCTCACATGTATATATAAATTTATTGTGTAGGAGATGTCTTTGCAGTGATTACTGAGCGTGGAAATGTAGAAGGAGTTGGTTATTATTTACTGTGTTGTACTGCAGAGAGGATGAAGTTACTTGAACCTGAAGAAAGTGATGGAATGTTGTTCCCCATAAGTTTGTACATTCTTTACATCAATAATTTGAACTCAATTTGTAAATTTTTAATTTTAATCTTATAACAAATTTCAATTTTAGTTTGTTTTAATTTACTATTGTTAAAACTTGTGACCTACAAGTTCAGTTGTTTTAGAGGGAACACATTTCAAGAAAATAAAAGTAATTCAACATGCTATTCACTTTGTTGATTACCAACCAGACAATACGGTGTTTCAATATAGTCACCTAGTAGTTGCAACCTCCATTTGTCTCCATACAGTTAAATCTCAATGTGGATGTCATAAGTGGGGACAAGATAGTGAGGATCATGAGAGACTATTACATGTTCTCCATGAAAGGTCTAAACCACTTGAGCTGGTCTAAAAAGTATAATATGTATACCTACTTCATCTCTTAGGACCTGCTTGATATCTCTGGATTAAATTGACTATACTTTGTTTATATATTTAAACATATGATGGACTATAATTTGTTGATATATGATGGACCTATTTGATGGTTCAATGGTATTAATATATAGAATTTTATGTATTCTTATATATATATATATATATATATATATATATATATATATATATATATATATATATATATATATATATATATATATATATATATATATATTATATATATATATATATATATATATATATATATATATATATATATATATATATATATATATATATACATACATATATATATACATACATATATAGATATATATATATATATATATATATATATATATATACATATATACATATATACATATATACATATACATACATACATACATATATATATATATATGTATATATATATATATATATATATATATATATATATATATATATATATATATATATGTATGTATATATATGTATATATATATATATATATATATATATATATACATATATATACATACATATATATATATATATATATATATATATATATATAGATATATAGATATATACATATATATACATACATATATATATATACATACATATATATATATATATACATACATACATACATATATATACATACATACATACATACATACATACATACATATATATATAATATATATATATATATATATATATATATATATATATATATATATATATATATATATATATATATATATAATATATATATATATATATATATATATATATATATATATATATATATATATATATATATATTCTTGTATACGTGTATGGTTTTATATGTATGGTTTTATTATTCAATGATTTTTATAGATTTTATATTAGCTAAAGATTTAATGTATGTTTTGATTGTTCAATAATTTTTATGATACTTATTGTCCATTAGTTACATGTATTAACTAGTTATTTTTTATGATATTAATTCTAGACCTCCCCTTAATATTGCTTATTTGTTAAAGATCCCCTTAAGACATTAGTTTGAACACTAAAAAATGATAAAATTAGTTAGATTACTTATGACATGTGTTAGTTATAGAATGAGTTAGAATAGTTATTGTCCATTAGTTACATGTATTAACTTTTTATTTTTTATGATATTAATTCTAGATCCCTTAAGACCTCCCCTTAAGATTGCTTATTAGTTAGAATAGTTATTGTCCATTAGTTACATGTATTAAATTGTTATTTTTTATGATATTAATTCTAGATCCCCTTAAGACTTCCCCTTAACATTGCTTATTAGTTAGAATACTTATTGTCCATCAGTTACATGTATTAACTTTTTATTTTTTATGATATTAATTCTACATCCATCTAATAAAATCTAATCAAATGAAACCATCTAATCAACTAAAAACATCTAATCAACTCATCTAATCAAATCATATCATCTAATCAAATGAAACCATATAATCTAATCAAATGAAACTTTCTAATAAAATCATATCATCTAATCAAATGAAACCATCTAATTTAATCAAATGAAACCATATAATCAAATCATATCATCTAATCAAATCATATAGCCATATAATCAAATCATATAACCATCTAATCAAATCATATCGTATAATCAAATAAAATTATCTAATCAAATCATATCATCTAATCAAATGAAACCATCATAAATCTATATAATGTCAAATCATAAATCATCTATGTCTAGAGGTCTGGATAGCATATAAATATATGTCTCGAATCATAAAATGAAAATATTAAACATATAATATATAATGAGTCTCAAATCAACTATCTGTGCAACATGTCACAAACTAGGGAGTCATCCAAGCACATGTGAATAGAGAGACCCTCTGACTGACTACCACGAGCATCCTCTAGCTGTGATGCAACAATTGATCATTGAGGATATAAATGGATGTATATAATAATAATGTAAAATACTTAAAATATTATAAATGCATGTTTAAACTTACATATTTTTAAAACTTACTTGACCACTAGTAGGTGTCACATCTATTGAATCTCTCCTATGAAGATGCTCTAAGCCCACACTAGAGGTAATGTTCTTTGACCAAGTGTCATGAGCATCCTCTAGCTGTGAAGCAGCAACTAACCCCTACAAAGTTAGTACAACAGTTGGTTATATACATGTGCATAGTATATATTATGTAAAGTACTTGAAATATATAAATAGATGTTACAAGTGTACACAATGCATGCTTAAACCTACATATATCTAAAACTTACCTAACCACTAGTAGGTGTCACATCTACTGAATCTCTCATATGAAGATGCTCCAATCACACACTAGAGGTAATGTGCTCTTCTAACTATTACTACAAAATATTATACATTGAAAAAACATCAATACACACATCTATAATTAATTATTCACTAAAACTCCTAGAAAGGAGAAAAGAAAAATTTATATACTTGGGTCTCAGGAGCAGGAGGATCATTAGCGCGCTGCACCATCATATCATCAATAGAAACTACATCACCCACACAACCTTCAGTCCTGAAACTCTCTAGTAATGAAGAGTGTAGGGGTGACACTATTTGAGAGGGGAGTGATGTAGAGCCTGAACCACAGGGATGCAATCAGAAATCCATAAATGATCCAACATCAGTGCCAATGTCCACCTGACTCAACCCATGAAACTTCTCATCAAATGTGTCTAGGCCCCTCAGTTGTGATGTGTACATCTCCAACCTGTATATCTGGCTCTATAATTGCAGACTAATCTATGGGTGTAGAATGTTGTGAACTATGTTGTGCCTGACTAGATGGTGTGTCCTATGTTGGTGGAACTACAAGACCCTGTGCAAGTCTGATGACATCTCTAACTGACTGTATTGGGATCCTCTACATGTCAAAAATATAAGAATATGACTACAGGAGATCCTCCAAAAGGAAAGTGCCACATCTAAATGACTATGATGTCCATAAAGAGCTCATATCTCTCTAGGTGCAGGAAGACCTGCAACTCTATATTCCTCATCACTGACCCCTGCAATAGTACTAGATGAAGCTTTAGAAGTTGATCTGGCTTGACTCAGTCTAGTCAAAATATATCTTCCCACTGTATCTAAAGTAATGGAGGTGGTTCTAGAAGCAATCTCCCCTATCCTATCCACTACTCCCCTCTGAGAAGTAATGAACACTCTATCTGTAGTAGTAGCCATTGCTGGTACCACTATCAGAGTCCTCTTCCCAACTAGCTATCTATGAGAATGTACAACTTGATTAGCCCTACAATACTAATCATGGTCTGCAACTCTACCCCACCCCTGACCATAATATCTAGGAAGATCTAAGTAGTTGACCCCAAGTCCCAAATGGAACTCAGTGTATAACTTGTGTAAAATATAAAGTAATCTGGTCATTATTAGGATAATGACCATGTGCTACAAGAAAACAAGGGTATATCATGAATGTGATTTGAGGAATTGTACACCGTGTAACCTGATACTCCCTTACCTTGGGCTTCCCCTCATAAAATGGGAAAACCTCTCATTTGATGATTTCCTTGGAGACACGGCTCTGAATCATCTCCAACAAAAAATCACCTGAGACCTCGACTCTCAACTATCAACAACCTGAGGTGTGAAAGAAGAGTGGGATCTCAATCTAGTAGTCATCTCCTCCAAACTATTCAATATAGTGATTACACGTATCTCTATATATACCATATGTCATAGATGTATAGATGGAATCTGTAAGTCAAGACATCTCTATCTCGGGACTCTAAAAAATAGTCGCTAAATCATGAGTGGCCATCTAGATGTAACATGTGAAAGCTAAGTCTTAAGTGTCAATAATTAAGTACTTGATTACATGTTATAACTATGTGTAAAATGGAAACAAATATCTGAACATATAAAATTATACTTAAATTTACAATACTAGAGTGTAATAATAGTCTTAAAGGGTCCTTAAATGTACTCATTGGTATTAATACATCCTATTAGGTCAAGTAAGTGATCTTATTAGGTCTTAAGGGTCCTAAGATGTACTAATTTGTTTTAATAGGTCATATTAGTCTTATTAGGTCTTAAGTCCAGTCTTAAGGGGTCCTATTAGGTCTTAAGTGGTCATATACTAGATCTTAAGGATCCTAAGGGTTCTTAAAGAGTTTCATGTCATAATAGGGGTGCTAAAGGAACCTAGAGTGTACTGATAGTCCTAAAGGGTCCTTGGATGTACTAATTGGCATTAATAAGTCCTATTAGGTCAAGTAAGTGGTCTTATTAGGTCTTAAGGACCCTATGATGTACTAATTGTTTTTAGTAGGTTACATTAATGTCCTATATTAGGTCTTATGGGGTCCTATTAGGTCTTAAGTGGTCATATTCTAGTCTTAAGGATCCTAAGGGCTCTTAAAGAGTTTTATGTCACAATAGGGGTCCTAAAGGAACCTAGAGTGTACTAATAGTCCTAAAAGTTCCTTGGATGTAGTAATTGATGAGCTACAACTGATTGAATACCTCAATGACTTGAAGATTGGTGATTAGATATCACCGAGTTATTGAAATGATATGTAAGATAATTAAATCAGTCATTATGTTGTCATTGATGTCAACTAGTTTTGATAGTACTTATCATGTTAGTTACAAACATCTAAACATCTAAAAAAAGGAGAGAAAAGATGAAGAAGTAAGATATCTACATGGAGAAAGATGGATATGACAGATGAGGATAAGGAATACTTTGGGTAACTTATTGATGAGTCTATGATCTCATATTGTTGACTTGATTATGTTGCATTAATCTATTATGTAGAAGGAAGAAAAATTGTACAAGGCAATGTGGTCGGTAAATGAAGCACTTCAGTATACACCAAGACAGTGTAGTGTATACCAAGTGACAGTATTAACCGAGATTGTGTTTGCCAACGCATTTCTTTGTTAACCGAGTATGGATGACAATATTAAATGCTTAGTTCAGCTGACAAAATTTGATGAGCTAGAAATTTTTATGATTTCGAGATTGAGGATAAAGTTTGTTATGAGATCCATGGCTGAAAAATTTGAAGAAGATCTTAATGATGGAATTGAAACATGTTATGGAAACAACTTACTAGGAAGGTTTAAGAGGCAAAATCAACGAAGAAGAATAAGTGGAAAAGTTTGATGGTTGATATGAAAATAGTTTATCTATGTATATAAGAGCTATGAGTTTCTTTATTGAAACATGTTGGAAGAAGGAACACTGCAGAGATTTTGCATGAATATAGTTCTCATGCATGCTTGAAAAGACTGCTTGAAGGAGAACCAAACTGCAGAATAGAACCGAGCATTAGAGAGCTATTACCGAGTGAAAGTAAGTTGAGGAAGTGAATTGAAATATTAATCAGAGGATTTGTATGGGCTTAGAATAGATCTAAACATCTACAAGTTAAGTTGTATTGTAATCAGATCAACTACTATTTCAGTTTAAAAATTGATACAGAAAATATCATAACCGAGTGGACTTAACTGTCTTATGTTATGTCCCTATGTTATTTAAGGAATGTACATTGTTGTCTTATTGACCCTGTAGTGAATGATGGTTGAAAGTTAAATGTTAGTCTTAAATCCTCTAACAAGGTTACACCTAACAGTGTGTTTGTAACCTTTAACATGGTTGGCTCTTCATTGAGCTCACTTCAGAAGAGTGAAAATTATTTTGGGTTACCGGTCCCAGGTGGTTTTTCCCTTAGCAAGGTTTCCACGTTAAATCATTATGTTATGTGATTTTGTGATCATTGTTCTATGGTCATACTTTACATACTATATATTTGATTTGGTCGATAATCATAGTGAGTTAATTAATTGATAATGGGTAAAAGGCATAGATAGTTTAATAGTTTATGTTACCGAGCTGCAGAATCTATTGGAATTTTTTTAAGTGTTACATGTTTGTATTTGGAACTGTAGGATAAATGATCTAACTGATTCACCCCCATCTCAATTATTCTAACAATTGGTATCAGAGTACTAGTTGGTTGGAATAGAGTTTTAATGACTTCAACAGAAAGATTACAAGATGTATAAGACGGAAGTGTCAAAGTGGAACAAGGACAACTTTAGTACATGGAAAAGTCAGATGAAACTTCATCTAGCTAGAATTGGAGAATCTACTATACCTTTACTAGAGAATGGCTAATTACAACCACTTGGTCCTTTAACTCTTGATTAATTAAGAGACCGACATGAACACAACATCACTATGATAGAGATAGTTGCTGCTCTTACTGATGCTAAATTTCAAGACATCAAGGACTCATTACTTTAAAGGAAATGTGGGAGAAACTTTCCCTAGTACATGGTGGTGATGCAAATGTGATGAGAGCCAGAGCTAAAAGCTTGAGAGGTAGATTTGATGATATGAAAATAAAGGAAGGAGAAAACATAGTACAGTACTCAAACTAAATTAAAGAGGTTGTCAATTCTATTTGTGGAGCTAGTGGTACCATTGATGAGGATACTATGATAGGTAAAATCTTGAGAACACTTTTTCTTGTCTATGCAATCAGAATATCTACAATTCATGAAATGAGGTCTGAACCTAATAGCACACTTACTCTTGATAGTCTGATTGGAAAGTTAACCACTTTTGAGCTAAACAATTATGATAACAGTGTTGTACCAATTTTTGAGTTTGCTTTTATGTCTTCTCTTAAGATTGGTAAATCTAGTAGTAAACACAATATAAGGAATGAAAGTGATAAAAATACCGATGATGAATTTGATGAACTAGAATCACTAATGGCCCAAAGATTGCCTAAAGGTAAAGGTAGATATTGTTAGAAATAGGGAATACTGAGAGGGGGGGGGGGTGAATCGATATTCTACAAACTTTATCTTTTGCCCAATTATGGATATAATAGATTATCTTTACACATCCATAACATAATAAGCTAAACAACATGCATAGCAATAAAACTAAAGAACTCATAATACATGATTTGTTCTTGAGGAAACCCTGGCCAAGGGAAAACCCTGGTGGGGATGGTACCCACAAAGATCCACTAATCAAAAGTATCCTATTAAGGATGTTAACCCTGATAGGAGTCTATTACAAGCTTATAGTGTATTAGTCCTAATTAAGGGACTATAGGCCTTGTTAGAAGCCTCAACCCTGTTAGGAGTTGGTAGTACAAAATGTGATTACCAGCTGAGCCCACTACCCAAACAAGTAATGTAAAATATACACTAATTACAAAAAGAGGTCAAGGTACACAACCTTATACTACTTGAATCAATATCTCTTCACTTCTCTTTCACTATTGCTATTACATATAAATCATAGATCTTGCATACTACATACATCTTTCTTACATTTTACAATTACATTTATACAAGTTATTAAGGCTAATAACTTTACTTGGTCGGTTTCCATATTACAAAATAACTTTATCTAAGGGTAAACATCTATGATTTCATCCCTTTATATTTTTAAGACATTATTTTGATAAACAAAATAATCCCTTAACTCTTTACCAATTCTGCCTTCATATTCTATCCTGTCGGCTTCACACTGTCTGCAGAAAAACTATCATAACTCCTTCCATACATGTCATACTGACTTGCACTCTGAAGTGGGTCATAATTAGTCACCATAGAGTCTATTTTCAAGTGCACAAGAAATGAACTTACTCCAGTCAATGTCACAAACAAAAACTATGTCCAGGTGCACTGATGAAAACACTGTCTCACACTTAGACAAATTTGCAATGCACTCTGTCATACTTGCTCTCTGACTTGTGTGATCTTCATGTGGATCATATGTTTCCATAATGAAAACATATATGTAATAAACTCAGCCAAATTTCCAACAATCTCCCCCTTTGTCATTGGTGGCAACATGTGATAAAATTGGCTAAGTGTGCAACTCCAAAATCTCAAAATTGTCAAAATTGTGGCCATAGTATAACATATATATACTCTCCTTATAACTCCTCAAAAAATCAATCTTCATAGCTTCTATCTCATTCTCCCATGATTTCTTAATGGAATCTACCACATTGAGTAGTGTGCTCAGTGCATAAGATGCTATTTGACATGCTTGGAGGGTCTCAAAGTTAAACTTTTGAAAAGATATCTTAGCTATAAGACATTCTTCCAACTACTCTTCAATAACGGTTAACTTCATAGAAATATGCTCTCTCAAAAGAGTTAGTCTTCTCATTTTTCTATCTCTCTCATCTTGAAAAACTCTGATTTCATCATAAAGCTTCCGAAATTTCTTCTCAACATCACATACCTTCACATTAGGGCTAGAAAGAAGGTTAGATTCATTTTGAATTTCTGCTTCCTTCAACTTGATCTTCTGATCTTCTTCTGCTGTCAAAGTCTTTGGTTTTGTACACTATATGTACAAAGATTTTCCTATTCCCAAATTCTTCCTCAAGTCCTTGATACAAATATCAAGACTGTTGATATCATTTTTGATATTCTGGCTGATGTTCAAAAGTATTTCAGCCTCATAGTTTTCCTATGCTTTTATCTTTGCAATCTCAAATAAGTTAGTGAAGTCATCATCAAAAGTGCTCATAACTTTATTTTCTTTCTCTAGAGGGTCTGCTTCTACAATCTGTGTAGTTACAACACCTTGTAACTTTTCAGTAAGGTCCTTCAAACATCCTTCCAGACTTTTAACTTTCTTATTCTTCCCAATGATTTTTTTTGAAGATGTGATCAATTCCATCTGATCATCATCATCTACTTCTTTTCCCAAATCCTCAAACAAAGATCCAATTTTCTTCTTCTTTCCAATCTCAAGAGTAAGACTGATTTCTACTTTAGAGGGTACATGTGCTTGTACTTTTGTCACTTTAGGTTCTTCAACAATAGATTAGGTCTGCTCTACTTCTATAGTTCTATCCAGTTCATCAAGAGTCGAATTGTCAACAATGTTCTCCAGATTATTGAATACATTATCAGCAGTATCCAAGGTATTCTTTGTACCTTCAACATTCATAGATTCTTCTTCAATTTTTATAGCTAGTGGAGAGGGAATATCCTCTTGTTCTACTTCTTCTTGCTCTGCTGCAATTGATGGCTCTCCAACAATTTCTGCCATAACTTTAACTATTGCTTGTTTTGTCTCTGTATTCACTTCTTCATATTGTCCTACCATGATCTGAATGGTTCTCCTTTTAGTCCTTAAATGGGTGCTAAGGGGCTTCAAATTTTTTTAAAGATGTTCATCATCTCTCACATCACATATTTTCTTCACAAGATTCTCTCTGATAGATTTGTCTTCCTCTTGTGCTCTCTTTTTCCTGTTAAAAAGTTTCTTGAATAAGTCATCAAGTATCTTACCTTGAATAGTATCAAACTTCTTATTAGCTAGAATCAAGTGCTTGACCACTGCATATTCAAGATTCAATCTCTCTGAGTAGTCATAGAGGTCATAGTATTTATTCATCTTAGTAAAGTCTCCATCTTTTATAATCTCTTCATTCACTCTCTCAACTCTAGGTTTTCATGCTTTCTTCTTCATAGTAGTGTCATCATCTTTAATTTTTGCAACTTTCCTAGGAACTGGTGGCACCAAAGTTTTCCACCTCTTACCAGGTCTAGTAGCAATTTCTTTCACTCTCTTGCTAGGTGTGGAGGAAGAGGATCTAGTAGGTTTCCTTCCTTCTTGTTCCTGCTCAGGTTCCTCTACTTTCACTTTGACTTGTGTAGCTTCCTACTGTATTGCACTAGATGACAAGGGAGGTACATACAAAATCTCTTTTTTCCCAATGTCTCTGATTATTGCTACTGTCTTCTTTGCCACTAAGAATTCTTGCTCTATCATTCCTGAATCTTTTAGTATTCTCTTAATAGTGCTCTCAACTCTTTTCTTAGACTACTTCTCCCGAAGTATAGCCTTTGCGGAGTTGAAATTTTCTTCAAAAGTTCCAAATCTATTACTGTAAGTGTCAACCTTGCACTTAAGTAGCCTATTCACATATTCTTCTATCTTAGTTTTAGATATTTCATAGCCAAGAGGGTGTATGAACTCAATTCTAGGTTCTACTACTTTAATGTAGGTAAAGTTAGTATCAACCATAAAACATACTTCATTTTTATATTTCTCCACAAGAGACTGTGGGATCCTTGATCTGCTAGTTACCAAGTTCTGAAAAGTCTTCATCACCAACATTGCACTCTCATTTACTTTGTCAATAACATGCCTCATATACACTTTATTGATCCTTTCCATTGTATTTTTTCCATCATTCTAGTCACTTGCAATGGTGTAAGGAAATCTTCTTAATAAGTGGAAAAACATGTAAGTGATCAAAGATGAAAATCTAAATTGTGCATACTTTTCCTTCTTAATCTTCTCCAAGTTCTCAAACAATTGAATTCTTAGAATTTCACACATATCAACTAGCACTTTTTCAACACACATCAAATAAGCTATCTATACCATTCCAACTTCCATGTCATCCTCTCTTGAATTTGCACAAAATTTAGTTGTTAGGATCTTGCATAAGTATCTAACATCATGATGTTAGATTTTACTAATTACAATTCCTCTACCATTATAGGATGAACCTGTGTTATCAGTGACTATTTTTCTCATTTTCTTCTCATTTAAAGGAATAGCTCCAGATTTAGATAGTCCTGTGACTTCATGAATCAAATCAGCTATAATGTCTATCACTCTATCTTCTAGCCAAAACTTCCCATTATGAATTTTTCTAAGGATTATCTTAGTGCATTCTTCATTATCAAACTCATACTACAATGCATACTTAATAATCTCATTGTCTTTTAGATGATCATATCCTTCTTTTAATGACATGTCCTGGTTGTAAATCTTCTAATACTCATTGGTAAAATCACTATCACTTATGGTTTCTAACTTGCATCCAAGATAACTTCTTACATTCTCTAAATGCAAAACTCCATCTGGTACGGATGATAAAGCCAAACTAGGGTCTTCTTCCAAGGGTTCTACTAGTTCCCTCTTCATTCTAGGTCTATTTTTGTCTCTGACATTGTGAATTAAAGATATATCCATGATTACTTCAAATTCCTTTTACCAATTCAAAGATCTATCAAGTAAAAAACCTCAATTTCATGATTTTAGGGCTTGTGTAGATTCGATGCTCAAATCCTTCACCAAATCATTGAAAAATGCTTCCAATCACTGCTCTTTGATCTCCTTAACACTTGTATTCACTTTGATGATCAAATAACACTGATCATAACCTTTTATTACTTCAATCTCACTTAGGTCTGACATCACATTCAATTCTTTTGCCGCTTCTTTCCAAAAAGTTGTTTCTGCTAACCTGCAAAACTTAAAACTTCTTGCGATCTCACAAAACATAATATTTTTGTTTGTGCTCTTAACCATAGTATTAGAACATCATAAACTACCTTTCATTAATTATGCAAGACTCAATTCATCATAAATCTACTTCTACACTAATCTAAGTTCCTAATCTACTATAATTTTCATAAATTAAGTGCTTTGAGATAGGCCACGTAAGGATTCATTCTTACCTCTTGATACTTCACCTTTTTTATTGCCTTTAATGTTGAGTATATCTCCTTGATCTATGCCTTTAACAAACTTCACTTCATCTATATTGCTACAGCAACCTTTCTGTCTGTTTCTTGCATCTTCATTTCTTCTTTCATGATTTCTAGGGTTAGGGTTAGGATGAAAAACTTCATTGTTCATTCTGAAAAACCTAGTTATATGTCCAATCTTGTTGCATATCTGACAAACAATTCCATTGTTTCCATATCTTGGTCCAGGTGGATTAATCTGTGATCTGCTATTTCTAGCAATGTGTACAACCTTGTTGCATCTATAACATATTACTCCATTTCTTCTGTTCATATCTTCAGTAGGTTTCTTATCTGCATTGTTAGTATTCCTAAACATTCTACTATTATTGTTATTCTCAATAAACTTAGGTTTTCTACATTCAATAGCTCTATGTCCAAAACCATGACAATTATAACAATAACCATTAAGAGGTTTAAATTGCTTACTTGTGCAATCTCTCTTCATATGATCAATAGTATTACAAGAAAAACATCTACCTTTGAATTCTCTTTGCATACCTTTGGGTGATTCCTCTTGCTTCGGTGATTCATCTTCTTTAGGTGTATCTTCAGATTTGTTGATCTCATCAGACTTCTTCTCATCTATGCTTTTAGATACTTTCAAATCTAGTTCCTTGCTTTCATCATTTGCTTTAAGAGTGTTAAATCCAAGACCAGTCTTATCATAGAATGGTTTCTGAAAAGATGCTTGTTCTTCAATCTTCTCACTAGTTGAATATAGCCTTTCAAGTTGTTGCTTGGATTGAGTCTATTCGCCTTTCACAATCTTGTTGTATTTTTCATGTTCAGCTAACTACAAATTGACTTTCTCAAGTTCAGATGTTACATTTTCAAGTTTAGATTTCAGTCCTCCATTTTTAGTCTTTAGAATTTCATTCTTAGATTTTAGATTCACTTCATTCTTGCTATTTCCATCTTTCAAGCTAAGCTTCAAATTTTCTATCTTTAGTTCATGCTTAAGGATCTAATTTTCCTTTTTAAAATTGTCATCACAATCTTCAATACAAACTTTGGATTCCTTTTCAGATTTTAGATCTTCCAGCTTGTTTTTCAATTTCTCAATGAGGTTCTTTGCATCATCATATTTCCCTTTTAGAGTGTCTCTTTCATCAGTAAGCATATCAATCTATTCAAGAGCTTCTTCAAGATTCTTTTGTAGTTGATCCATATCCATAGAGATCTTACTCAAGCTGCTAGGCTTTCCTTGAATGATTCTTCTGTGAGTAACTAAGCTCTGATACCAATTGTTAGAAATAGGGAATACTGAGAGGGCAGGGTGAATCAGTATTCTACAAAGTTTATCTTTTGCCCAATTATGGATATAACAGATTATCGTTACACATGCATAACATAAGAAGCAAAACAACATGCATAGAAATATAACTAAAGAACTCATAACACATAATTTGTTCTCGAGGAAATCCTGGCCAAGGGAAACCTTGGTGAGGATGGTACCCACAAAGATCCACTAATCAAAAGTATCCTGTTAAGGATGTTGACCCTATTAGGAGTCTATTACAAGCATATAGTGTATCAGTCCTGATTAAGGGACTATAGGCCTTGTTAGAAGCCTCAACCCTGTTAGGAGTTGGTAGTACAAAATGTGATTACCAGCTGAGCCCATTGCCCAAACAAGTAATGTACAATATACACTGATTACAAAAAGAGGTCAAGGTACACAACCTTATACTACTTTCATCAATATCTCTTCTCTACTCTTTCACTATTTCTATTACATATACATCATAGATCTCGCATACTACATACATCTTTCTTAGATTTTACAATTACATTTATACAAGTTATTAAGGCTAATAACTTTACTTGGTCAGCTGCCATATTAAAAAATAACTTTATCTAAGGGTAAAAATCTAGGATGTCATCCCTTTATATTTTTAAGACATTATTTTGATAAACAAAATAATCCCTTAACTCTTTACCAATTCTACCTTCATATTCTGTATTGTCGGCTTCACACTTTCTTCAGAAAAACTATCATAACTCCTTCCGTACATGTCATACTAACTTGTGCTCTGAGATGGGTCATCGTTAGTCACCATAGATTCTATGTTCAAGTGTGTAAGAACTGAAATTACTCCAATCAACATCGCAAACAAAAACTATGTCCAGGTGCACTGGTGAAAATACTATCTCACACTTAGACAAATTTGCAATGCGCTCTATCATACTTTCTCTCTGACTTGTGTGATCTTCATGTGGATCATATGTTGCCATAATGACAACATCTATGTAATCAACTCAGCCAAATTGCCAACAAATATAAGGGTAAATTACCTTTAGCATGTTTTAATTGCAAAGAAGTTTGTCATATTGCTGCTAGATGCCTAAATAGGAAAGAAGATGAGAATGATAGAGATAGATCCAGAGGTGGAATCTATGGTATAAATAATAATAGAGATAACTGAGATCATAGAGATAAAGGTAAAAAGGTATGTTACTTTGCTAAGGATAATGATACAGACACCGACATTGATGATGATGTTGAGGTAGTATTTGTTGCGATGAAAGATGATTCTGAGGAAGAGGAAAGGTATGTAGAAACAACACTCATTTCTAAAGTTAGTAAAAATGATATTTGGATCATAGATAGTGGTTGTACACATCACATGACTGGTGATGAGGATAAGTTTGATCATCTTGAGCACTATAATGGAGGTTTAGTAAAAATGGGTAATGATACACCTTGCATGGTTAAAGGAAAATGATCTTTATTGATAAATGATAAAATCAGATGTGATAATGCTTATTGGGTAAAAGGACTGAATTTTAATTTTCTAAGTGTAGCACATCTTAAAAACTCAAGACACCATGTGAAATTTGAAAGAAAGAAGGTGAAGATATATGATGAGAGTGGAAAGCTTGTCAGAATAGGAGGACAATCAAAAGGTAACTTATTTTATCTTGACAATGCTGAGACTTCGTGTTTACTGGTGAAAAATGAGGATAAATGGTTATGGCATAAAAGGTTATGTCATTTAAATTTTGATAACATGATTAAGATTAGTAGAAAGAGAAAAGTTAGAGGACTACCTAGCCTAACTAAACTAGATCATGTTATGTGTCATCAATGTCAGAAAGGGAAGATGAAAAAATATAGTTTCAAAAGTAAAGACTATTCAACAAAATGAATCTTGGAGTTAGTTCACACCAACCTATGTGGTCCCATGAGAACTCAGAGCTACTATGGTGATAGATACTTTATTCTATTTGTTGATGATTATACTAGATTGATGACTGTTATGTTTTTAAAAGATAAATTTGAGGCATTTAAGATGTTTAAATGGTACAAAGCTAAAGTAGACAAAGAAATAAATAAATAACTAAAATGCTTGAGGTCTGATAGAGGTGGTGAGTTTATTTCTGATGAATTCACTAACTATTGTAATGAGCATGGCATCAAAAGATAGGTTTTTGCACCTAGAACACCGCAATAGAATGGGATTGCTAAAAGGAGAAATAGATATCCATTATTGATTGTGCAAGAACACTGATGATAGATAAAAATGTTGCACAGATGTATTGGAGAGAAGTAGTTAGCACAATTGTATATGTCATGAACTGATTCCAATTAAAGAAAGACACAAACAAGACACCCTACGAGTTATGGTTTGGTTACACACCGAGTGTAAGTTACTTCAAAATTTTTGGTAGAAAATGTTTTATTTTGAAAGATGATAGGAACGGTAAATTTGACTCTAAAGGGGATGAGGGAATATTTTTTGGATATTCTACTAAAAGTAAAGCTTACAAGTGTCTGAATAAAG
Source organism: Chamaecyparis obtusa (assembly GCA_027943335.1). Lineage (NCBI taxonomy): Eukaryota > Viridiplantae > Streptophyta > Pinopsida > Cupressales > Cupressaceae > Chamaecyparis > Chamaecyparis obtusa. Next base: position 71,730 of record BSBK01011449.1, read on the forward strand.
TTACTAATAAGATGAGTGAAAGTGTTAATGTCAGAATTGATGAATTTGCTGATAAAAATGATGAAGAAAGCACTAAGGAGCCAGAAGACTATGGTATATTTTTTTATGTTGAACATCTAGAGGACCTACCAAAGCCATGAGCTGAGTTGACTGACCATCAAGAAAACAACTCTGAGGAATAACAAAGAGAAACTGAGGATCAGGAAGAAGCTGTCGAGAAGGGAAATGAACTTGAACAGAATGAAGAACAAAGAAGAGATCAAGTGCTAGCAAGATTTGTCAGAATACATCATCCTGAGAACCAAATCATTGGAGACAAGCAAGTTGGGATACTGACAAGAAGTAAGTTAAGAAAAAATGCATGCTTAGTTTGTGAGTATGAACCAAAGAATGTTAAGGTTGCACTTGAGAATGATGAATGGATCAATGCTATGAATGAAGAGATAGAAAAAATCAAGAAAAATAAGACATGGACTTTAGTACCTAGACTGAAAGACAAAAATGTTATCGGTACTAAATGGATTTTTAGAAATAAGCTGAATGAGAATGGAGAAGTTACAAGGAACAAAGCTAGACTTGTGTGCAAGGGATATGCACAAGAATAAGGTATTGATTATGGTGAAACTTGTGCACCTATTGCTAGATTGGAAGGAGTTTTCATGTTACTTGCATATGTTTCACATAAGAAATTCAAAGTCTATCAAATGGATGTTAAGTCATCTTTTCTGAATGGTATACTAGAAGAGGAGGTCTACATAGAAAAACCATAAGGGTTTGTTGATCTGAATAAAAAATACATGGTATGTAGACTACACAAGGCTTTATATAGATTAAAGAAGGCACCAAGATCATGGTATGAAAGGTTACATACTTATCTTTTAAGTATTGGTTTTGTAAGAGCTAGTGAAAATAACAATTTGTACATGAAAGGAGAATTTGATGATACTATTTTGGTTGCTGAAATATTTGTGGATGATATAATCTTTGGAGGACAAGATCATATTTGTAAATCATCAAATGATGAGATGAAAAAAGAATTTGAAATGTCTATGTTTGGAGATATTAAATTCTTTCTAGGCTTCTAGGTTATTTAGCAAAATGATGGAATGTTCATCACACAATCAAAGTACATAAAGGAAGTATTGAGAACATTTGGCATGGAAGATGCTAAACTAGTAGGAATACTGATGGTCATAGGCTGTAAATTAAAAAAAGAGGATGGATCTATAGAGCTAAATTAGACATTGTACCGATCTATGATTGGTAAGCTGATATATGTAGTACACAGTAGGCCTGATATTGCACATGCAGTGGGGATTGTGGCTAGATTTTTTGCCAATCCAAAGAATTCACATATGGTTTCAATAAAAAGAATTTTGAGATACCTTAAGAAAATTGAGGATTATGGTTTATGGTATCCCAAGGAAGGAAAATTTGAACTAAGAGTATACACCAATGTAGATTGGGTTGGAAATATAGATGATAGAAAGAGTACAACTGGAGGAGCATTTTTCTTTGGTGAAATACTTGTAACTTGGACAAGTAATAAACAACCTTTTATTTCTCAGTCTACTACCGAAGCAGAGTATGTTGTTGCTACTACAAAATGTTCAAACATTACTTATATCAAACAAGTGATGGAAGGGATAAATGAGGTAATCACTAAGCTGGTGATTATATATTGTGATAACACTAGTGCAATAAATATTTCTAAGAATCCTATAATGCATTCAAAGAAAAATAATATTTCAATTAAGTTTCACTACTTAAGATAACAAGTACAGGAGAAGTAAGTAAGACTAGAATATGTTACCTCAAAGGAGAAACTTGTTGATATTTTTACCATGCCTCTACCGAAGGACACCTTTGAATACTTGAGACTAGACTTGGGGTCCATGTCTTGTCTACTGGTCACTAATGTGATCTAGAGGTTATATCATCCTAATCTTATCAGAAGATCATTTATGTTTATGCAACATAGCTCACACTTTGGATTATGTCTAAGGTTGTGAAATATTTGAGGAAATAGAATAGAGATTTGCATATCAGTATACAGAGATACATTGTTTGCACCAAATAACAGAGAGTTACTTGGCTATTGCAGAGCTATATGTTTTATGTTTTTCTTTGACATTATTGTCAAAGGGAGAGATAAACAAAGAGATCAATGAAATATCTATCTAAGGGAGAGATTTAAAGATTTGTTGCTAAGAATAGGAGGAATCTGAGAGTTGAAAATATCAAATCCACAAATGAGATTCTGCACTTGTAATGTTGTTATGTAACATAGTGATTAAACATATTAAAAATCAAGCTAGGGAGAGCTTATCGAGCTACATCATTTACTTACATAGTTGAAGAATACATGTTTCGTATGTGTATGGCATATTTAATTTTGTTTGTGTTTTCATCAATTCCAAAGGGAGAGATTAATGAACTACAACTGATTGAATACCTAAATGACTTTAAGATCAGTGATTAGAGATCACTGAGTTACTGAAATGATATGTAAGATAATTATATCAGTCATTATGTTGTCATTGATGTCAACTAGTTTTGATAGTACTTATCATGTTAGTTACAAACATCTAAACATCTATAAAAAGGAGAGAAAAGATGAACAACTAAGATATCTACATGGAGAAAGATGGATATGATAGATGAGGACAAGGAATACTTTGGGTAACTTATAGATGAGTCTACAATCTCATATTGTTGACTTGATTATGTTGCATTAATCTATTCTGTAGAAGGAAGAAAAATTGTACAAGGCAATGTGGTTGGTAAATGAAGCACTTCAGTATACATCGAGACAGTGTAGTGTATACCGATCGATAGTATTAACCGAGCTTGTGTTCATTGATGCATTTCTTTGTTAACCGAGTATGGATGACAGTATTAAATGCTTACTTCAGCCAATAGAATTTAATGAGCTGGAAATTGTTATGATTTCGAGATTGAGGATAAAGCTTGTTATGAGATCCATGATTGACAAAATTTGAAGAAGATCTAAAGGATGGAATTGAAATGTGTTATGGACACAACTGCCTAGGAAGTTTTAAGAGGAAAAATAAATGAAGAAGGATAAGCGGAAAAATTTGATGGTTGATATGAAAATGGTTTATCTGTCTATATAAGAGATATGATTTTCTTTATTGAAACATCCTAGAAGAAGGAACACTACAGAGATTTTGCATGAATACAGTTTTCATGTATGTCTGATCAGACTAGTTGAAGGAGAACCAAACTGCAGAATAGAACCGAGCGTCAGAGAACTATTATCGAGTGAAAGTAAGTCGAGAAATTTAATTGAAATATTGATCAGAGGATTTGTATGGGCTTAGAATAGATTTGAACATCTGCAAGTTAAGTTGTATTGTAATCAGATCAACTACTATTTTAGTTTAACCATTGATACAAAAAATCTTCTAACCAAGTGGACTTAACCATCTTATTTTATGCCCCTATGTCATTCAAGGAATGTACATTGTTATCTTATTGACCCCGTAGTGAATGCTGGTTGAAAGTTAACTGTTAGTCTTAAATCCTCTAACAAGGTCACACCTAATAGTGTGCTTGTAACATTTAATAGGGTTGGCTCTTCTCCTAGCTCACTTCAGAAGAGTGAAAATTATTTTGGCTTACTAGTCCCAGGTGGTTTTTCCCTTAGAAGTGTTTCCACGTTAAATCATTTTGTTATGTGTTTTTGTGATGATTTTTTTATTTTCATATGTTACATACTGCATATTTGATTTGGTCGGTAATCATAGTGAGTTAATTAACTAATAATCGGTAAAAGGCATAGATAGTTTAATAGTTTATGTTACCAAGATACATAATCTATTGGAATTGGTTTAAGTGTTACATATTTGTATTTAGGATTGTAGGATAACTGATCTAACTGATTCACCCCCCTCTTAGTTATTCTAACACTAATTGGTATTAATAGGTCCTATTAGGTCAAGTAATTGGTCTTATTAGGTCTTAAGGGCCCTAGGATGTACTAATTGGTTTTAATAAGTCATATTAGTCCTATTAGGTCTTAATTCAAGTCTTATTAAATCTTAAGGGGTCCTATTGGGTCTTAAGTGGCACTATTGTAGGTTTTAAAGATCCTAAGGGTTCTTAAAGAGTTTTATGTCACAATAGGGGTCCTAAAGGAACCTAGAGTGTACTAATAGTCCTAAAGGGTCCTTGGATGTACTAATTGGTATTATTATGTCCTATTAGGTCAAGTAAGTGGTCTTATTAGGTCTTAAGGGTCATAAGATGTACTAATTGGTTTTAATAGGTCATATTAGTCCTATTAGGTCTTAAGTCCAGTCTTACTAAGTCTTAAGGGGTCCTATTAGGTATTAAATGGTCATATTCTAGGTCTTAAGGATCATAAGGGTTCTTAAAGAGTTTTATCACAATAGGGTTCCTAAGAGAACCTAGGGTGTACTAATAGTACTAAAGAGTCCTTGGATGTCACACTAGGGGTCCTAAGGTGTACTAGTTAGGTCCTCTAAGTGTCTGAAAGGATACTAGGATGCACTAAGGCTCTACATAAATAATATTTATACTAGGATACTAGAATGTACTAAGGCTCTACATGAATAACATTTATACATGTAACTCTAAAACATATCTACATAATTGAGAGAGAGAGAGAGAGAGAGAGAGAGAGAGAGAGAGAGAGAGAGAGAGAGAGAGAGAGAGAGATTCCTAATATTTAATAACTTTAAAATCAATTTAAAAACAAATATTTTTAATAATTTCTATAAGATCTTAATGTTTTCTAACATTTTCTATCATTTCTACTATGGTTTCTAATGTTTTGTAAATATTTTCTAGCATTTTCTAATGTACTAAGTTACAATTTTATAACACTTGCTAACATTATACTATGTTTTTCTAATATTTTCTAATGTATACTAGAAGTTACAATTTTCTAATATTTTCTAATGTATACTAAGTTACAATTTTCTAATATTTTCTAATGTACACTAATTTACAGTTTTCTAATATTTTCTAATGTATACTAAGTTATGATTTTATAACGTTTGCTAACATATTCTAACATTTATACTACAAATTTTTAATGTTTTCTAACATTTTCAAACAGTTAGATACTATGATCTTCTAATAGTACTGCTACAATTTTCTAACATATTCTAAAATTTAACTACATTTTTCTAATATTTCTACAAACTAAAAATTATTTAAAACAAATAACTAACTAAAATAAATATAAAACATCTAATTTACAATAAAAAATGAGAAAAATGTGTGTACCTAATACTACTAACAATCTGAAGAGGTCAAAAAATCTCAGGAGGTGTTGATGTCATAGTGGACGTCACTGGTTCACTCTAAGCCTCTGGTCCACAAAATCTCAAATAGAAAATGGTGAAAATAAAATAGGAAGTCAGAATTTATAAAAAATCTAGCAAAAAAGTGGCTTCGCATGAAGACCCTCCTTCGCATGATGTACCCCACGCAGGGTACTTCACGTGAAGCCAATCATTCCCTTCACGTGAAGAGGGTACTTGGAGAGAAGGCACTAAAATTGATTTTTTTTTTGGAAAACTAATTTCCTTCATCCCAAAAAGTGGAACACAATATTGTGATTTCACCCATGTGTTGTGTCTTGACTTTTGTGACCTTATTTTCAAGTGATTGAGTGTTCTCTTAGAATTTATTCAACATGTCTTTTTAGTTGTAGAGCATAGTCGATATGTGATTATTTATTTTCTATGAATACTAGATGATGTGTTATGTCTTTTTGACTTACAGTTTTATGAGATTGTGCTTATTATGTCATGATTATTCAACTTATATTATAATGATATCATGTTTTGAATCAAGTTCTTTTATTAATTTGAATTATATTTACATATTGTGCATAATTTTTCATTAGTCGAGTGTTTGAACAATGAAATGATATTAATTATTCATATTTGGATTATGATTTTGGTTTTTAGTACTAACCTACTGATGTAGAATTGAGTGATCCTAGTTGTTGATAGGTTGAAGGTAGAATCTATTGTTAGAAATAGGGAATACTGAGAGGGGGGGTCAATCAGTATTCTAAAAACTTTATCTTTTGCCCAATTATGGATATAATAGATTATCTTTATACATGCATAACATAAGAAACTAAACAATATGCATAACAATAAAGAACTCATAACACATGATATGTTCTCGAGGAAACCCTAGCCAAGGGAAAACCCCAGTGGGGATGGTACCCACAAAGATCCACTAATCAAAAGTATCTTGTTAAGGATGTTGACCCTATTAGGAGTCTATTACATATGTATAGTGTATCAATCCTGGTTAAGGGACTATAGGCCTTGTTAGAAGCCTAAACCCTATTAGGAGTTGTAGATACAAAATCTGATTACAAGATGAGCCCACTGCCCAAAAATGTAATATACAATGTAGGTCAAGGTACATAACCTTATTCTACTTGAATCAATATTCCTTTTCTACTCTTGTCTTTGCACCATCACTATTACATTCATTTTACAATTACATTCATTACATCACTTTTTCATCGCTGCTTTTCTTTACAATTACAATTACGTATATACAAGTTATTAAGGCTAATAACTTTACATGGTCAGCTTCCATATATCTTTATCTAAGGGTTAACATCTAGGATTTCATCCTTTTATATTTTTAAGTCATTATTTTGATAAACAAAATAATCCCTTAACTCTTTACCAATTTTGTCTTCTTATTCTGTCCTGTCGGCTTAACACTATCTTCGTTAAAACTGCCATAACTAATTCCGTACATGTCGTAATGACTTGCGCTATGAGATGGGTCATTAGTAGCCATCATAGCATCTATGTTCAAGTGCACAAGCACTGAAATTTCTCTAGTCAACATCACAAACCAAAACTATATCTTGGTACACTATGAAAACACTCTCACACTTAGACAAATTTGCATTGCGATCTGCCATACTTTCTCTCTAACCTGTGTGCTCTTAATGTGGATCATATGTTTCCATAATGACAACATCTATGTACTCACTTCATCCAAATTACCAACAATCTCCCCCTTTGTCATTGGTGGCAACATATGAGAAATTGGCTAAGTGTACAAGTCAAAATCTCAAAATGTATAACAAAATTGAGGCCATAGTATAGAATATGTATACTATCCTTATAACTCCTAAAAATATACTTTTTGATATAAAAATTCATACAATACTCCCCCTAAGAGTATCAATCCTCATATACATAACAATTTTCTACTCTACTACAATCACTCCCCCTTTGACAACAATGACAAAATAAAGTAGGGAGGATTACAAAATTGTAACCCCAAAAAAATATTATACCTCCACTTACTTATTGCAAAGCCGGTAGGCTTGCAACACAATCTACAAAATTTAATTTCATGGCTTCAAACTCTATCTCCCATGACTTTTTGATAGAATCTTCCACATTCAGAAGTGTGCTTAGTCCATAAGTTGCTATTTGACAAGCTTGAAGGTTCTCAAAATTAAATTTTTGAAATGATTTCTTAGCAGTAAGACATTCTTCCAGTTGTTCCGCAATAATGCTCAACTTCATAGATGTATTCTCTCTCAAAAGTTCAAATCTTCTCAATTTCCTATTCTTTTCATCTTGCAATGATCTAATTTCATCATAACACTTCCTAACTTTCTTCTCAACATCACTTACTTTTACATTGGGTCCAGAAAGAAGATTAGATTCATTCTGAATCTCAGCTTCCTTCACCTTGATTTTCCACTCCTCTACTGCTGTCAAAATCTTAGGTTTTGTACATTGCATGTACAAATATTTTCTAGTCTCAAAATGTTTCCTCAAGTTCTTGATACAAACATCAAGACTAATAATATCATTTCTAATATTCTGACTTATACTCAAAAGCATTTCAGCTTCATAAGCTGCTTGAGCTCTTACTTTAGCAATGTTTGATAAGTTGGTAAACTCATCATCAAAAGTACTTAGTACCTTTTTGGCTCTCTCCAAAGGATCTACTTCAGAAATATGTGTAGTTATAATACTTTGCAACTTCTCTGTCAGTTCCTTCAGACTTCCTTCTAGATTCTTTACCTTCTTATTTTTACCAATAATTTTATTCAAAGAACTAATCAGCTCTAGCTGATCATCATCCTCAACTTCTTTACCTAAATCTTTAAACAAAGTTCCAATTTCTTTCTTCTTAGCCTTAGGAGTGGGTGCGTGAACTTCTGTCTCTTTAGGTTCATCACTCACCAATTCAGTCTGCACTACTTCTTCAGACCTATCCGGTTCATCAAGAGTCGAAATGTCAACAATGTTATCTAAATTCTTAAATACATTATCTTCAGTGTCCAAGGTCACCTTAGTGCCTTCAATGTCCATTGTATCATCTTCAATGTTAATAGCTGAAGGAGAGGGAATATCCTCTTGTTCAGCATCAACTACATGTCCTGCTGCAACTGAAGTTTCTCCAACAATTTCTATCATTACTTTGATTACTACTTGCTTTGTTTCTATTCTCACTTGCTCATATTTTCCTACCATGATCTGAATGGTTCTCCTCTTAGTCCTCAAAAGAGTGCCAAGGGGCTTCAAAATCTATTCAAGATGCTCATCATTTTTCACAACACATAGTTTCCTCACCATATTTTCTCTTATAGTTTTATCTTCTTCTTGTGCTCTCATTTTCCTATTAACAAGCTTCTTGAATAGGTCATCAGGAATCTTGCCCTGAATAGTATCAAACTTCTTGTTAGCTAGAATCATGTGCTTAACAAAAGAATTTTCAAGATTCAATTTCTCAAAATAGTCATAAAGATCATAGTACTTATTCATCTTAGTAAAGTCTCCATCTTGTATGATTTCTTCATTCACTCTCTCAATTTTGGATTTCCACGCTTTCTTCTTCACAGTGGTGTCATCTTCTTTAACTACTACAATTTCCCTAGGGACTGGTGGCACCAAAACTTTCTACCTCTTACCTGGTCCTATAGCACTTTCTTTCTTTCTCTTGGTCAGTGTTACTTGTTCCTTTTCTGGTTCTTCTACTTTCACTTTAACTGGTGTAGGCTCTCTTTGTACTGCACTGGATAAAGGTGGTACACTCAAGACTTCTCCCTATCCAACATCTCTCAATGCTACTGCTGTCTGTTTAGCTATCAAAAATTCTCTTTCTCTCATCCCTATGTCTTTCAATATTCTCTTTATGGTACTATCAACTCTTTTCTTAGATTGTTTCTCTTCAACTTTAGCTTTAACAAAATTAAAGTTGTCTTCATAAGTTCCAAATCTCTTGCACTAGGTGTCCAACTTACTCTTAAGTAACCTGCCAACATATCCTTCTATCTCTGCCTCAGATATCTCATAGCTAAGAGGGTCTATGAACTCAATTCTAGGTTCCACTACTTCAATATAGGTAAAGTTAGTGTCAACCAAGAAACATATATCATCTTTATATTTCTCCACAACAGATTGTGGAATCCTTGATCTATTAGATACTAATCTCTGAAATGTCTTCAATACCAATATAGCACTTTCATTCACATTATCAATAACATGTCTCAAATACACTTTGTTGATTCTTTCCATAGTGTTTTGTCCATTACTCCAATCATCTGTGACTGTGTAAGGAAATCTCCTTAATAGGTGGAAAAACATATAAGTGATCAAAGTAGAAAATCTAAATTGTGCATACTTGATCTTCTTAATCTTCTCCAAGTTTTCAAACAATTGAATTCTTAGGATTTCACACACATCTACTGGTACCTTGTCAACACACATCAAATATGCTATATGTACCATGCTAGCTACCATATCATCTTCTCTAGAATTTGCACAAAACTTAGTGGTTAGGATTTTGCAAAAATATCTTACATCATCTTGCTTGATTTTACTGATTACAATTCCTCTACCATTATAGGATGAACCTATGTTATCAATAACTATTTTTCTCATATTCTTCTCATTTAAGGGAATATCACCAAATTTGGATAATCTAGTTACATCATGAATCAAATCAGCAGTAATTTCTATTACTCTATCCTCTAGCCAAAATTTCCCATTATGAATCCTGCTCAAAATGATCTTAGTGAATTCTTCATCATCAAACTCATATTTCAATGAATACCTAACAATCTCATTGTCTTTCAAATGTTCATATCCTTGCTTCAAAGACATAGCTTGATTGTAAATCTTCTAATACTCACTGGTAAAGTCACTATCACTTAGGGTTTCAATCTTACATCCAAGATAACTTCTTACATTTTCCAAATGCAAAAATCCATCTGGTACGGATGATAGTGCTAACTTAGGATCATCTTCCAAGGGTTCTACTAGTTCTTTCTTCAATCTAGGTCTATTCTTATCTTTGACATTGTGAATTAAGGATACATCCATGATTGCTTCTAATCTCTTATACCAATTCAAAGATTTATCAAGATAAATACCTCAAATTTATGATTTTAGGGCTTCTGCAAATTCAGCGCTTCAATCCTTCACCAAATCATTGCAAAATGCTTCCAATCACTACTTTCTTCTCTTTCAAACACTTCAATTCACTTAGATAGACAAATAACTTTGATCATAACCTTTTATCACTTGAATCTCACTTAGGTCTGACATCACATTCAATTATTTTGCTGCTTCATTCCAAAAAGCTATTTCTGTTAACCTGCAATACTTAAAACTTCTTGAGATCTCGCAAAACATAACATTTTCTTTTGTGCTCTTAACCATAGCATTAGTACATCATAAAATACCTTAAATTAACTGGGCAAGACTTAATGCATCACAAATCTACTTCTATACTAATTATACATTCCTAAACTACTAAAAGTTACATAATTTAAGTGCTTAAAGATAGGTCAGGTAAGGATTCATTCTTACCACTTAATACTTCTCCTGTCTAATTACCTTCCATGTTGATTATGCCTTCTTGATCTATTCCTTTAACATACTTCACTTCATCTATATTGCTACAACAATCTTTCTATCTGTTACTAGTATCTTCATTCCTTCTTGCATTGTTTCTAGGGTTAGGGTTCGGATGATAAGTTCCATTGTTCATTCTGCAAAACCTTGCTATATGTCCAATCCTGTTATATATCTGACAAACAATTCCATTGTTCCCATATCTATGTCCTTGCTGATTAATCTGTGACCTGCAATTTCTAGCAATGTGTCCAACTTTGTTGCATCTATAACACACTACTTCATTTCTTCTATTCATGTCTTCAGTAGGTCTCTTATCTACATTGTTAGTATTCCTAAACATTCTATTACCATAATTATTTTCAATGACTTTAGGTCTTCTACATTCAATAGCTCTATGTCCAAAACCATGACAATTATTACAATAACCATTAAGAGGTTTAAACTGTTTACCTGTGCAATCTCTTTTCATATGACCAATAGCATTGCAAGAAAAACATCTACCTTTGAATTCTCTTTGCATACCTTTGGGTGATTCCTCTTGCTTCGGTGATTCTTCTTCTTTAGGTGCATCTTCAGATTTATTGATCTCATCAGGCTTTTTCTCATCTATGCTTTCAGATGTCTTCAGATCTAGTTTCTTGCTTTCATCATTTGTTCTGAATATATTAAATCCAAGTCCAGCCTTATCATAGGATGGTTTCCCAAAAGAAACTTGTTCATTGATCTTCTCACTATTTGAATATAGCCTTTCAAGTTGTTGTTTGGATTGATTCAGTTCACCTTTCACAATCTTATTATACTTCTCAAGTTCTGCATACTGCACATTTACTTTCTCAAATTCAGATTTCACTTTTTCAAGTTTAGATTTCAATTCTTCATTTTTAGTCTTTAGCCTTTCATTCTCAGATTTTAGATTTACTTCATTTTTGCTATTTCCATCTTTCAAACTAAGCTTCAAATTTACTATCTTCAATTCATGCTTAAGGATCTCATTTTCTTTTTCCAAGTTGTTATCACAATCTTCAATAAGAATTTCGGATTCCTTTTCAGATCTCAAATCTTCTATCTTGTTTTCCAATTTCTCAATAAGGTTCTTTGCATCATCATATTTCCTTTTCAGAGTGTTTCTTTCATCAGTAAGCATATCAATCTTCTCAAGAGCTTCATCAAGATTCTTCTATAGTTGATCCATATCCATTGAGATCTTACTCAAGCTGGTAGGCTTTCCTTGAATGATTCTTTTCCGAGTAACTATGCTTTGATACCAATTGTTAGAAATAGGGAATACTGAGAGGGGGGGGTGAATCAGTATTCTACAAACTTTATCTTTTTCCCAATTATGGATATAACATATTATCTTTATACATGCATAACATAAGAAACTAAACAATATGCATAACAATAAAGAACTCATAACACATGATATGTTCTTGAGGAAACCCTGGCCAAGGGAAAACCCCAGTGGGGATGGTACCCACATCTATATGTAGTAGTAGTTTAAAACATTAAAATTTTATTTTTATGATGTTAACCTATAAATTTATATTGGATATAAGCCACTACAAAATGTAACAGTTAAGACTGTTAGACTAAGTGGGTCCTTTTCCATTTGACTCTTAACTTAAGTTTACTTAGGTGAACTTATTTATTTTATTCCTTTTATTAGGTTAATATTATTTAGGAGGATATAGTTGAGTCCTACTTAGACTCAAACTCCTCTAATGATATGGTTGAGTCATACTTGGACTCTAAATACTCCTATGATATGGTTGAGTACAATTTGGACTCTAACCCTTCTAAAGGATATTGTTGAGTCCTGTCAAGATTCTACTTCCTCCAGGTTGAGACACTTGTTTCAACCTTATCTATGCTTCCTATCAAGCTATTTCCCATATAAATAGGCTACCGTTCTTGTATTTTCATAACATAGATGATGCAGGAGCATCCTGGGTGTAAGAGAAAACTTGCATCACCCAAAAATATTTATGTTTTCTTTTCAATAAGGGCTATATTGTGCAGAGCTACTATTTATGGAAACTTACTATTTTTAGTAAGTTTGTCATATGATCTCAGAATGTTCTGATTTTATAGGTGGAGGTTCATTTTGGTCATGTCAGCCTACCAGTAAAGTTTCATTGCTGGATCAAGTCTAGTTTTGAAGATATTGAAAATTTTCAGTTTTGGAAATAGGGTACAAAAATTTTGAGCTCAATTTTGAAGGCTTTAAAGGCCCTGGATGAGGTCAAAACTTTGGTTGAATGAAGTTTTCTTGATTCAAGTATTGTAGAGTGCTTCATGCCTTTTCCAAAATAGGGTCATAATAGTCAATCGGGTCAACGGGTGATGGCTTATGGTCTCTAGAAGTTGGGCCACCTGAAATGGCGGAAAATAAATTTCCTTCAAAATTTTTGTTTGGGTTTCAAAAGTTTTTTTGAGCCAACTATGATGTAATAAAATGTAAAATAAAATAATTCTAAGTTTGGTCAGCCTTATTGGCTAAAATTCTGGAACCTTCCCAGGCGGTGGAAAATTGCCTATATAAGGAAGGTTGTAGTGTTGTCTTAGGCAGTTTGGGATAGTTTTGGGTAGATCTAGGTAATGATTTGAGGCTTTTTCTTACAGAATATTGTAAAGGGAATGCCCATGTGGCTTTGCATATTGTAATTCTAAAATTTGTAATTCCACATTTGTGGAGATAATAAGAAGCCTATTTTCTATTATTGCAAATTGTTGTTGTTTCTTTGTTTCTGTTATGTGTTTGCGGTATTAAGGGGAGCACCCTTCATCAAGTGGTATTAGAGAGGGATTTCCTGAGTGTGTAAATAGATCACCAACTATGAGGAAGTTTTCACTAGGATTGTGGTTAGAGTTTCATTAAGCAGCGTGAAAATGCCTCCATGAAGGGAATGTGGTGAAAGAGCTAGTGTTGTGACACTTGAGGTTAGAGCACTCAAGAGACAAGTGCGAGAATTGCAAGAAGAGATTCGTAGAGGAATAAATCTTAATGTTAGAGATGAAAGTGAGGATGAAGATGAGAAAGAAGGAAATTATGATCAAGAAGAAGGCAAAATTCTAAACTAGGAGGAAGAAAGCCTTTTTCGGGCCATTTCCAAGATTGGGAAAAGACCTAAGATTGAGGTTCCTGCATTTTCAGGAAATCTTAACCCAAATGAGTTTATCAACTGGATCAATGAATTAGAAGAATATTTTGAGTATGAAGATGTCGAGGATCCTGATCGGGTCAAGTTTGTGAAGGCCAGATTGAAGGGTCATGTGAAGATCTAGTGGTAGGAGATCCAATTAGAGCAGAATCAAAGAGGAAAGGATAAAATCACAAGATGGCATCAGATGGTGGATAAATTGAAGTGACAGTTCATTCTTATTGATTATGAGCTTGACCTACTAAATAAAATTCAAAGTTTGAATCAAGTAGCAAGATCTGTTCAGGAGTATATGAAGGAGTTCTATCGAATCCTCATCAGAACAGGCCATGCGAAAGCTGATAAGGAGAAAGTTGTCTGTTACCTTAATGGGTTGAGGCTGAGCATTCAGGAGGATCTAAATTTGGTTTGAATGAATAGTATTGAAGAGGCATACCAGTTGTATGCACCCTAAAATAGTCTCCTAGACTTTGGGCCCCCATTCAACAATTTATCAAATCCCTGAATCAATATTTTCAAATTATATCAATTTCCTTGATCAAATCCTATTTCTATCATTTATTCAATTATTTTCTATGGGCTAACCATTTTATCCTAAGTCTTTATTTAATTAAAAGGAATTCCCTCCCCTTTTATTAAATAAAAAGCACCCACTTTTCCTGTTATCCTAAGTTGCACAAATAAAACATTATTCTTCTTTTATAAAAAGAAGAAAAGGCCTTTTTGTCTCATATGGGACACAAAAGTCAACTCTTATTTTCTCGTTGGAGGAGATTTGTGCACATGGATTTTTCCTCTTTCAATCTCCACCCTTGATTAAATCTTTTGCCTCTTAATCTCCATGGTCCATTCCTTTTCAATTCCTTTAAAAGGAGAGCTCTTTTCTCATTCTAGGATCCCAACTTTTGAATACTAATCTTATGTTGCATGATTTCTTGGTGATTTTGGAGCTTTGGAGACCTTCATGAATTTAGCTTTCATTCTTGCATTCTTAGCTTAAGCTTTCATGGCATTTAGCTTAGTTTCCTTTATGTTCTATATTAGCTCACATAGCTTAATTAGTAAGGCTTGTAATACTTTCATTTCCATAGCTTGCTTGCATCTTCATTCTTAGCATAGTTGCATTGCATTCTCATCTTGATTCTTGAGGATATTGGCATTCTTTCCCTTGTCTCATTAAATCTCCCATTGTGTGGTTTACTAGCAAGGTTATAGGCTTAATAGCTCTAGCTGAGAGCATTCTTAATATCCTTGTGACTCCATGCCTAGGGAGCTCTAGGTCACTTTCTCAAGGTTTCCCATCCATGGATTCTCTTGGAAGTAATGACTTAGAGAAGTGCACAATTGGAGTGTACACTTTTGGCACCCACCATGGGGTAGAACACTCTTGTTTTGTCCTTCTTTTCATGCATTTCCATCAATTTTTCATTATCATTTTTACTTGTTGTTTCAGCTCTATTTTTTTATTTTTCTGATAGATTATCATGCAATAGTCTTCCAGTATCATGTGATACTTTATTATGTACCCATGCGATACTTTTCCAGTAAAAGTATCATGTGGCTTTACAAGTTTCTGTCGCACGTCCATACAGAACTTCATCACCTGAACATAGTGCGAAGTATCATCCAGGAGGAAAATATCACACCACAATACTGTAAAGTATCGTGCAATTCTTCCAGCAACTAAACTGTTGCATAGGCCTGGCAGTGACTAGTTTTAGTATTTTCTTTGCAAGATTTGATTTATTTGCTTCGGGTTTCTGCTTTGTTGTGGTAGAACAGAGGTTTATTTGCAGATTATTCTTGATTTTATTGTGCTAACCTTTGTAGGGCTAACAAGTTGTTCTTTTAGGTGCCTGATTGCTTGAAATATTGCTAAAAATAATGCATGTCAAAGCTCCAAATGCACAAGGGCTACTAATTGTTTTTGCAAGGCTGTCCAATGCATAAAAACCAATCAAGTGCTTGTTTAATTGCTTTCATTTTAAGTGCGGCATATACTAGTTGTTTCTTTTCATAGGCACTTAATATCTTGTTGTAGGAATCTTTTGGTGGTAGGAGAGTATGCTCTTCACCCTTGTGGTGAAACAAAAATCTTGACCCATCTTTGGATTTTGAAGGCAAGAGGGTAATTGAACCTTTTCTTGGTGTGTTTGGGAGAAATTTTTGAGCTAGGAGAGTATGCTCTTCACCCTTGAGGTGAACCAGAAATCTTGACACTCAAAGGTTAATCCACTCTTTTTTAACTTTTAGAATCCTTTAGCGGGCCTGCTCTTGAGCAATCAAGAGGAACAACCCAAGTGGGGACAAGCTTCTAGCCAGCTATTCCAACCCACTATAAACTCAAGGCTATCAAGGACACAAAACCTTGGTAGACATAGTACTTGTCTTCACTTGGTGTGAGTACTTGTGGGATTGTGACCATGAGGAAAATGCTAAGCAAGAATGCTTTAGGTACTCTTGTGGTCACGAGGTCCATTACTTGCCGCAAGGTAAGGAGTCCCTTTGGGGAGAAAGAGGGGTATTACAAACATAAGCCCTTACTAAGAACCATAGATAGAAGCCACCCTATTTTGCTACTTAGCTTCTTGGTGCAAGGATTGATCCTAGTGGACTAACCCAGGTCAACCCAAGATTACTCACCATCTGTGTTCCTTTGGTTGTGTCATTGACACTTCCACGACAAAGCCAATATCTATTGTGGGCAACCACTTTGTGTGAGGCAATGGGACATCAAGTGTGGGCCAAGTTGTTAAGTATTGAGCCATTGTATTTTTAGGCTAGTAAGTTCTTGAAGTGTTCTCACTATGATCTACCCATGTAAACATTCTCAAACATCAAACATCATGGTAGCATTCATAGGAATCTTTTTCTTTGATATCACAATTGCTTGTCTTGGCAAGGTTGCTTTTGCCCTTGTGCAAGTGTTTTATGACATGTTTGATCACCTAATATTTGCAAACTTGTCTGATTACTGCTAGTACTGTGTTTGAAATCAAAAAATCCAACCTTTAGATTGCAACTTTGACTGAATTGCCTTTAAAATTGAGATTTTTACAATCACTGGTCAAGAGTCATACAATCCTGAAATACCATTGCACACTGTACTAATATTTATCATGAGATACTTCATTGCTGAACAATTGTCACACAGCTTGCCTAGAAATTATCATACCTATCACCTAGAAACTCTCATACTACTTTGTGTGAAATATCATTTTGAAAGATTGTATCATTCTGTTAGCCTGGAAACTATCGCATAGAGTCTTTTTGTTGTCTATCTAATTTATGCCAATTTCATTCTTTCTTTGTTCAATCTAGATTTTAGTAGGTCTCTTACCTTGTAGTTAGAAACCTATTTGTACCTTGGGATCCTATGTTTTGACCCCTTGAATTAGTATTCTTTGATTTTACAAAGTAATCTTGCTTGTCATTGATAAGCTAGGAATCATCCTTGTTGAAAAAGTAAACCTTTAGATTCTTTGGTAACACACTTGGAGAATCTTAGTAGTCTTTTGTCCAATTCACTTCCATATAAATTCAATTTCAATCAGAAATATATTTTGGGTAAATCATCCTCTTGATCCATATGTGTTAGGATACTTATCCTTTTATTATATACATCTATGGTAGTGTTGGTTTATACCTCTTGTTAGATTTCTATCTTACCATCTCTTTTTGGAAAATTGAACACTTTTACTATCTAAGTTTGGTATCAACATTTCATAGGGTCATCTTATCACCAAGGGTCTTTTTCTTTCATGTCAGTTATGACAAGGTACCAAGTCAATCAAGGAAAATGACCTCAAGTTGTCTTTGATTAGCTACCCTTAGTCCAAACTTGTCAAAAGTGAAAGAGGAAAGAGACCATCTTTGATCAAATCACCTAAGAGCTAATTCAAAGCTTGGTTTGACCCAAAGAGCAATCCTAGTGAGTTGAGTACCTCTTTAGCACGTTCTCAATCAGATATGGACATGAGTTACACCATGACTAGAAAGGAGAGAGAAGTGATGGATCAAAATCTTGATGACATTTTTCAGAGACATAGGGATAACATGCCATTTGGTGATGACAATAACCCAGAATCACCCCCTATCAACACAAGATATTTAGATGCCCATCAGAGAGCTGAAAGACATTATGGATGAGCTCACCAAGATGCACAGTCATAACACAAAGACCAAAACAATGAATCTTGTGATGCTCATGTGAATGCAACATTTACTAACGACTTGTTCAAACATTCAAGGCCCAACTCTCTACTCAAAACAACCTCAAGGTATGAGAATGAAAGGCTTAAAAGAATTGAATGCGAAAAGAAGGCCTTTTTGGATGAAAAAAATGCTAAAGAAGGAAGGTTTAGGCTCCTAGAGGCAGAGTGACAAGCCTTGTTATAATTGAAAAGAAAAGCATTTCAAGAAGCACAAGATAGGATTTTAGCCCAATAATTCAATGACCAATTCAACAACAAGGGTACCAACAGTGGAAACAACTCTCCACCATCTACTCCCTTAGGAACCCCATGAAGCAAAAGGTAGTCAAGAACTCCTTCAAGATCTCCTAGTCCTAGAGGAAGAAGGATTTCACAACATAGGAGACAAACACCTCCTAGGAACTTGAGGCAACCCTCCCAATGAGCTCATCATAGCTCCCAACATAGA
Source organism: Chamaecyparis obtusa (assembly GCA_027943335.1). NCBI lineage: Eukaryota > Viridiplantae > Streptophyta > Pinopsida > Cupressales > Cupressaceae > Chamaecyparis > Chamaecyparis obtusa. Next base: position 90,472 of record BSBK01011449.1, read on the forward strand.
GGAAGTAGTGCAAGTTTTGATGATCAAGACTTTATGAGGATGCAACAAGAACCACTATTCCAACAATATGTGGAGAAGTATCTAGATCAAAACAAGGATAAGTTCCTAGAGATCTTTATCAATAAGGGTGCCAGAGTCCCTTACAACTTTGATGTGGATAGAAAAATCAAGAAACAAGGTCCCTCCCAAGAAGAGGAGATCAAACAACTCAAGCGTATGATGGAAAAGGTGTTGGCACCTAAAAGTTCCTTTTCACTTGACTCAATCTGTCCCAATCCTTTCAACAGGAGTGTGAGTATGAAGGATTTTCCTAGAAAAGTGGAAATCCCCCAGTATGACAAGTATAATGGCAATGGTGACCCAGATGATCATGTGCATCGGTTCTAAATCATAATTTTTTATTTTCACCAAGATGAATCTTATCTTATGAGATTGTTTCCAAGGAGTCTCAAGGGACAAGCAATGGAGTGGTTTACCAACATAACCGCTCCCATCAAAACTTTTAAAGAACTTGCTCATAGATTTGTTCAACATTTTGCATACAACTTGTCAAGATCAGTCACTATGTTAGACTTGTGCAATTTGAAGCTGAACCAAGGGGAATCCTTTGTTACCTTTTTACAAAGATGGAGATGATTGTGTACTCTCTATTCTAGGACTATCCCTAAGCATGAAAGGATTGATATCATTGTTAGCAATTTGGTGCCTGAAATGTGGTATGAAGTTCAGAAGATGGTCTTTGATTCCTTCGACACCATGGTTGAAACCGCATGTCAAATTGAGGATGTCTTGAAAGAGCAAGGGATTTTGACCAAATATAATAATAACAATAATGGTCAAAACAAACACAATGCTAATAAGGAAAAAGGCAAGAACTCACATTGGAAAAAGAACAAACAAGTAGTCAACGACGGAGTTGTGGACTCTTCTCAACCCAAGGATCAAGGTGTCATTCATTTGTCTAGTGCAGTTCAAGCTATGAAGCTTAATACATCCTCCAACCAACAAGAGCATAAATTGAAGTATCAGGATAAGCCTAAAAAGGAGAGGCAACAATTTTCTAAACTTGGTGACTCATATGAGGATGTTTTCAAGATACTTATTGCCAATAATCTTGCACAACCTCAAGATCCAGAAAATTTCCACATACTTGATGTTAAGCCACATTGGTGGAATGAAAAAACTTTCTGCAAATTCCACAATGGCATTGGACATGACATTGAACATTGCTAGAAACTTAAGCACATTATTCAGGATTTTATTGAGAGTGGCAAACTTCAGATTGATGGGTTGAACACCAATGAAGACCATAAGGCATTCAAGGAGCCTTTGCCTAAATATGAGAAGGGGGAAACCTCTAAACCAAAGAATGGAAAGGTTGAAATCAACTATACCTACACAGCTGCAGAAAACATGGTCAATATGCTTGAGATTGTGGAGGAAAGTGTCAACATGATGAGGGACAAGGATCCTTATGGTTATGATGTGGACTCTCATCCTATATTTGATGAAGAACCTGTGGTGGTGCTTAGGGGTCCTCACTCTCAAAGGTCATCCCAAGCTCTTAATGTTGTTACAAGAAGTCAAAGTCAAGGTCCTATGGTTATTAGAGGTCCTAGTTCCAACTAGTCCAACAAAACCAAGCAAGTGTCATCCAAAAATGTCACCACCAAATCAATTGTGAATCCTCAGTTCAACTATAACCTTGTTGATTAGTTACAAAGAACACTAGCTCATATTTCAATCTTTGAGCTTTTTAGAATTGTCTCCAAGACATAAAGAAAGCCTTGAGGATGCTTTGCGTGCAACAAATGTTCCTAACAACATAGATGTTGACCAATTCTAGAACATGTTTAACCACCTTGCCAACCCTCATCATCTAACATTCTCAGAAGAAGATGACAAAGCTTTGAGCCATCCACATAATCTTTCCCTTCATATCGAAGTCATGATTCACAAGACCCGTGTCAAGTGCGTGTTGATTGATCGGGGTGATGGGCTCAACATTTGTTCTTTGAGTCTGTTGAAGATACTGGGTTACTCTGAGAAAGTTATTGATACCTAGAAGAAAATTACCATTAAAGCCTATGATGAGGTAGAGAGAAGTTCTAAAGGGTTGGTCATCCTTCCTATCAGGATTGGCCCTATTGAAAAGGACATTTTGTTCCAAATTGTTGATGTTGGTCCTCTAGCATATATTATCCTACTTGGTAGACCATGGATCCATGACATGCAAGAAATGTCATCCACCTACCACCAATGTGTTAAGTTCCCCTATAATGGAGTAGAAGTCTGTATACCTGGGGATAGCACATTATCTATAAATGCAATTTCAATTGGGACTCATGTTCCTCTCAACAAGGAAGAAAAGGATTTCAATGCAACTGTAGCACAGAGCAAGAATAAGTTCAAATCCATAGACCTTGGTATGGGGGGGTATCAACTTGACTCCTTTACTAAACTACCAGTCTCACCCAGGTCTTATGGAAAACCTTCACAAGAGATGCGACCTTCATCTTTAGCCATGACTTTGTTTGGTACATTTGTAAAGTCCTCGGTGCCTATCCAGGATGAAAAATAAAAGGTGGCTATCAAGGACTGGATCTATAGAGAAGATAAGTACATGCATAATGAGAACTTCTCTCCTTCTCCTAAGACATATGGGAGAGGGTACACTCTTGTCAAAAATATGGGCTATCTAGGTCATGGTCCTCTCAGTCATAGATTAGATGCTAGAGCTGAACCACTCGATCATGCTATTTTTGGGTGCAAGTCTAAGAAGATGGTTGGCCTAGGGTTTGAAAGTCATGACAAGAAAACTACTCCTATCCTTGTTGCGACAGATAATGATGATGAATCAAACTACATACCCAATCTGACAAATCAACAAGATAGGTGTGTAGATTGGGTCCCTTCCACCAATCTCCTTTGGGGAGATTCAGATACTCCAGTTGACCATACAATAGTTTTAGGCCTAGAGAAAGAAGAATTCACTATTGAAGATCCTATTTAGAGCACAACTGGTGCTCGAGAAGGTGTTACCCTTGGCGACATTAAAGCCTCTACCTCAAGGCCTCAAAAATATGCTTGGTGTAAACATCCCAGTCGGGATTCAGATACAGACTCACATGAGTATGAATGGGAATCTCTCTCTGATTCTTCTATAGTTGACATGGACATTGATGTTGTCCATAATTATGGTTCCCAACCTAAGGTAGCTAATGAGTCTAGTGTAGTATTAGAGGATTCAAATCTGCAAGTCACTTTAGTGGATGATGCTTCGCTTGGAAGGATAAATCTTGATTTGGGTACCTTAGAGGGATACTTGACAGACCTCTGCAATCACCAGAGATGATACCATTCGTATCCACAATATTGAACCAGTCATTGACCTACCCCTTGCCAATCCTCACCTAATTGATTGGTCTCAACGCTATCAAGAGCCTTGGCTTTTAACATTCCAAAATGAGTATGAGATATCATGTTACCTAAATGCCCTTGAACCTATAGTCTCTTCCACCAGTGAACCAACTACAAGCATGATAGAATTGGATATCAAGTACCTTATTGCAAAATGAAAAGAAAAGAACAAAAGAATAAGAGTTCTAATGGTGAAAACCACTATGTGGCGGTGTCAAAACCTAAAAAAGTAAAAATAAAGGACGTATCCAAGGGTGAAAACCTCTCTGAGGTGCCTAAGGATGAGGTACTTGATCATCTCCCAAGTTAATTTCAAGACAGATCTTTAGTACTTGTCGAGCCTACACAGTCAGTTAATTTGGGCATAGAAGAGGCTCCACAAATAGTACATTTGGCTCAGTCTCTATTAACATAGGAAAAAGAAGCATATACCAAGTTCCTACAGAGTAAGAAGATTAACTTTCCTTGGACTTACTCAGACATGCCAAGGTTGGACACTAATCTCATTATGCATCATTTATCCATAGCTCTAGGTATAAAACTAGTAAAACAAAAATTGAGGAAAATGCATCCTCACATAACCCTTCTTGTCAAAGATGAATTAGAAAAACTCCTCAGTGTAGGATTTATAAGAGCCATTGATTATGCTGAATGGATATCCAATATTGTATCGATTTCAAAACATGACAAGTCCATTCGCATCTACATAGATTTTAGGGATCTTAATAAAGCATGCCCAAAGGATGATTTTCCAGTCCCAAACATAGACATGATAGTGGATATGACCGTGGGTTATGAGATCTATCCATTGATGGATGGTTTTTCTGGCTATAATCAAATCAAAATAGCTCCTAAAGACTAGGAAAAGATAGCATTCACTTGCACATGGGATACCTATTACTGGAATGTTATGCCATTTGGATTAAAGAATGTAGGAGCTACTTATCAAAGAGCTATGAAAACTATTTTCCATGACATGATGCATAAGAATATGGAAGATTATGTGGATGACACCTTGGAAAAATCTAAAAAAATGGATAGACACTTAGGAGATTTGGAAGTCATTCTAGATCGTATGGAGTAGTTTCAACTAAGATTAAATCCAAAAAAGTGTGCATTTGGTGTTACCTCTAGAAAACTTCTAGGATTTATCATTTCAGCCAAAGGAATAGAGGTGGACCCAGAGAAAATACAAGCAATCTTGGAGTGTCAAGATAAAACAACATTGGTCCTCCATTTACTTCTCGCAAGGAAATGGACAAGTAGAGGCTTCAAATAAAACCATTCTCAAAATTCTCCATAGAACAGTTCACAAGAATGGTAGAGATTGGCATCTACAGATAAATCCAACTTTATAGGTTTATAGAATGAGTATTCGTACTCCAACTGGGGCTACTCCTTTTGCCCTCACCTATGGTGTTGAAGTAGTGTTACCTTTAGAGGTTGAGATTCCTTCACTTAGAGTTTCCCTCAAAGGTCTAGTTATAGATGAAGACTACCATGCCATCAGACTCCAAGAATTAGAACTTTTAGATGAGAAGAGTAAAGCATCATTTGATCACATGAGGGTCTACCAAAAGCATATGTCCAAAGAATTCAACAAAAAGGTTTTCCCTAGATAATTTCAAGTAGGAGATCTTGTCTTATGAGAAAGCCCTAAGAACCAACAACATAGATAGAAAAAGGGCAAATTCAAACCTAATTGGCTTGGACCATACATCATTACTGTTACTTTTGGAACAGGTGCTTATTTGTTGTCTATTGAAGAGGGAGAACAACTCACTGAGCCTATCAATATCTTGCACCTAAAGAAGTTCTATCCATGATGCCTATTTTGTCTAGGGGCATCCTTTGTACATGTTTATTGATCCTGAAAAAATTCCAAGAAAAATCATAAATAATGATGAAAAAATCCTTAAAAACATATAAAGTCTTAAAAAAATACAAAAAAATTAAAACATTGCAAAAAAAATTTTAAAAATAGAAAAAGTGCCTTGGTGAAAACCTAGAAACAGGTGCCTTGGTAGAAAAAATTTAAAAAAATTAGGAAAATCAAAAAATCTGTCAAGTGGTGAAAACCTGGAAACAGGCGCTACTTGAGGCCTTTGCACCCTTGTTTCTTAGCACACGTCCTCGATACTTAACCTTTCTTCATCATGCCTTGTCCTTGTTGCCTTGGTTTGGAATTGGTCTTTGTCTATGTTTAGGGGGCATAATTGTGTTAGCTTTGGTCTCTTAGGATGTGTCGGTCTTTAGGACATCTTGCAAATGGTGTTTTTCAACACTGCCCTGGCGTCAAGTGTGTCTCAACACTTATCAGATATTCTACCCATAGTCTACCATGATATGATATTTTCCACTAGCAGATGTGATACTCAAAGTTTGACTCTATGACCTACACACGCACTTAAACATTTGACTCACTAAGACTTGATTGACTTTATTTCTTTGTTTGCTATCTATGATGATTTCTTTGATGAGTGTTCTCTCCCTAATATTTTTCAATGATGCCAAGCTAGAAGATTGGGGGTACGCAAACATGTTTTATTTTATTTTTGCTTGTGGGTATATTTTGTTGATCCTAACTATCATGAGCATTTATGCTTGTTCCACTTAACACTAAGATCTACAATGTATTATCCTTGACTATTTTTGCAAGTGCATACTTATAGCCATCTTGAATTTCCTTGTGTCTCGATCCAAGAATAATCTTGCCATATTAAACTTAGGGAACCTCACTGCACTAGTCATCTTGACCTACATGTCTTTGGTGCCTAGGTGGGATTCCCACATACCTATCTGATATAGATCATATTCAGATTCACATAGTTATACTGGTGTGTATTGTATGTTCTTGCAATGCTACCAATAACGCTTGATGATGAATATTAGAGACTAATGGCTTTGTAACCTTGCAAGTAAATCACTTTTCATAGTAGCTTGCATTCTTAGGTTCATGTTAGTTTAGTTTTGCATCTTGCATATGGAGAGAGCTCTCCTTTCATCTTTCACGGACTTGTCGGTCAACTGTGCTCACCTTTCAAACCTTCTCAATCATGTCTTTCACTCCTTGTCTTTCACATCACATCCTTTTTCCTATCATCAAAAGGGGTTAATCTTATCATCGTATCTATATCCCAAAAAGATCATTTTCATAAACATGAGAAAAATATCATAAACATGAGAACTAAACATACATCTACGAGAGAGATTATACATGAGCATATATAAGCATACATCATACATTTGAGCAATATAACAAGACAATAAAAGTAAAAAATCCATCACAAGTGGGACAAATATACAAGATACATCACAAATCTAGTAAATCTCATATATATATGAATGTCATGATACAAAGTACAAATGTGGGATCCAAAACTAGATGATGTCCTAGGATATGTCTCTATACATCTAAACATCCTAGACCTAAGTTTGACTCTCCCCATTATGTGCTGGTGGTGGTGGTGGAGGTGGTGCTACCACTCTATCTGATACCACATCAGATCTACCTACCCTCTCAGAGTAGAGTGGCACCCACTGTGCTATAGGTACAGCTTGTATGTATAACCCATGGTAGTAAGTAACTCATGCTACCTCCCTCCAGATCTCTACTGCATGAGCCTATGCTTCCCTCTCCTGTCACTCTATCTTGGCTCATAGATCCATCAGATGTTGATCTTGTACGAAAATGGTAATCCTAAGCTATTGCATCTCTGATGAAGGGTGCTCCCCTTAATACCAAAAACACATAACAGAAAAAGAGAAACAACAACAATAATATGGAAGAACAGAAAAATTGGCTTCCTATTATCTCCACAAATGTGGAATTACAAACTTTCATAATTATAATATGCAAAGCCACATGGGCATTCCCTTACAATATTCTGTAGGACAAAGCCTCGAACTATTACCACTATTCTGAACTATTCTGAACTGCCTAAGACAATAATACAGCCTTCCTTATATAGGCAATTTTCCACCGCCTGGGAAGGTTCCAGAATTTTAGCCAATAAGGCCGACCAAACTTAGCATTATTTTATTTTACATTTTATTACATCATAGTCGGCTCAAGATAACCTTTGAAACCTGAACAAAAATTTTGAAGAAAATTATTTTTCGCCATTTCAGGTGACCCAACTTCCGAAGACCATAAGTCATCACCCGTTGACCCGCTTGGCTATTATAACCCCATTTCAGAAATGCCACGAAGCGCTCTACAGGCTTGACCGACGCAAGTGCTCGTCACCCAAATTTTCAACCTCATCCGGGGCCTCTAAAGCCTTCAAAACTGAGTTCAAAGTTTTTGTACCCTCCTGCCAATACCGAAAATCTTCAATATCTTCCAATATACACTTGATCTGGCAATGAAACTTCACTGGCAGACTTATATGACCAAAATGAACCTCCAAGAAAGAAATCAGATCATTCTGAGCACATATGAAAATTACCAAAAATAGTAACTTTCCATAAATAGTAGCTCTGCACAAAAAGCCCTTATTGAAAATAAAAACAAAAATATTTTTGGGTGATGCAAGATTGCTCTTACACCCGGGATGCTCTTGTATCAGACTCCCAGGGTAATTTGAGAAGTGACCCTGTCACGACTCAGGTGTGCAGAGGAAAACCAAGACGGTTAACCTCCACCCTTGTTAGCCATGATGAATCTTCAACAGGTCATCCTTTCCATTTGACCAAATACTCTTCATATATCCTATTCCTTGTGCTTCTGCCAACATGACTGTCTAGTATATCCTCGATCTCCTTAGTGTCTGAACTAGTTGCTGGAATACTCCACTATGCTGCTGTGATCTCATCTTCAACACCTCCTTCATGATACTCTGTCAAATCTGAAATGTTAAACACTGGTGAAATATTCAGCTCACTAGGCAATTCTACCTCATATGCATTTCCTGAATCATGCTTCTTCAGTATCTTAGATGGCCCAAACTTCTTCATTTTCAACTTGTTATATGTACCAACTGGAAACTGCTCCTTCCGTAAATGAACCATGACTTCATCACCAACCTGAAATTCCTTATGCCTCCTTTTCACATCTGCCTTAGCCTTATACTTTGCATTCATCTTGGCAATATGCTTCCTCACCTCCTCATGGATGTTCTTCAAATGTTCTGCAAAATCCTCAGCTTCAGCACTACTTATTTCTCCTTTATCTATCTTCCTTAATTCAGATGCATTTCTCAGACTACTTCCATATACAATCTGAAATGGTGATTTACCAGTACTCCTATTGACAGAATTATTGTATGCAAATTCCGCCTGTGGTAAAATCAAATCCCATCCTATTGGTTTATCTCCAACCAAACATCTCAACAAATTTCCCAAACTCCTATTCACCACCTCTATTTGTCCATCAGTCTATAGATGATGTGATGAACTGAACTTCAAATCTGTCTTCAACTTCTTCCACAACGTACGCCAGAAATATCCAACAAACTTAGTGTCCCGATCTGAAACTATGGTCTTTGGTAAACCATGAAGTCTCACTACTTCTCTGAAAAACAATTCTGCTACATGAACAACATCATTAGTCTTCTTGCAGGGAATGAAATGTGCCATCTTCGAAAATCTGTCAACTACTACAAAAATTGAATCATGTCCCCGCTGTGTCTTCGGTAAACCAAGAACAAAGTCCATGCTGATATCCTCCCAAGGCTTCTCTGGTACGGGTAATGGCTGATACAACCCTGTATTCTGCTTCACTCCTTTCACCATCTGACATACTCTGCAACTCTATACAAACTTCTTCACATCTTGCTGCAACTGTGGCCAATAATAATTCTCACTAACCAAACCAAGGGTTTTATCACGACCAAAATGTCCAGCCAATCCTCCGCTATGCTTCTCCTTGATGAGATTCTCCCTCATAGAGCTTCATGGAATGCACAACTGACTCCCTCTGAATAGCATATCATCCTAGATGATGAAATTGAACCATTTCATCCTGTCTAGAGTAACAGTTCTGTACAAGCTTTCCAAGCTTCACCAAAATCAGGATCCTCCGGATACAAATTTTTGAGTTCCTTGAACCCAACCACTTCAATCTGCATTTCTGTCAGCAATAGTTGCCTTCTACTAAGAGCATCTGCAACCCTATTAGACTTTCCACTTCTGTATTTCAAAACAAATGTATAACTCTACAAAAACTCAACCCATTTCAAATGCTTTTGATTCAATTTTGCTTGACTATTCAAATATTGCAAAGCTTGATGATCAGTATACAAAACAAACTCCTTAGGAAGTAGATAATGTCTCCACTTCTTTAATGCTTGAACTATAGCATAAAATTCCTGATCATAAATAGAATATTTCCTCTTGGCATCATTTAACTTCTCACTGAAATAAGCAACAGGTTTACCTTCTTGGCTCATAACAGCTCCTATTGCAGTACCACTAGAATCACAATCTACTTGAAACACCTTATTAAAATTTGGAAGTGCTAAAACAAGTTGTTCTGTAACTTTTCATTTCAACAATTGAAAACTCTTTTCTGCCCCATTAGTCCACTTAAACTCTTTTCTATCGCCTCTCATTGTTTCAGTTAAGGGTCCACAAATACTGCTAAAATTTCTGATAAACTTTTTATAAAAGCTAGCTAGACCATGAAAAGATCTTACCTCAGTAGCATTCCTTGGAGTAGACCATTCAAGGATAGCCTGTACCTTCTCTGGGTCCATTTTTAGACCTTCTCCTGAAACTACAAACCCCAAATACACCAACTCTTTCTTCACAAAACTGCACTTCTTTAAATTAATCAGCAATTTTTCTTCTCTCAACTTCTCAAATACCATACGAATATGCATCATATGCTCATCCAATGTCTTACTAAAGATCAAAATATCATCTAGGTAAACAATGACAAACTTACTCAAAAATTCTTTCAGAACCTCGTTCATGAGCCGCATGAAAGTGCTTGGTGCATTGGTTAGCCCAAAAGGCATGACTAACCACTCATACAGTCCTTCCTTTGTCTTGAAGGCAGTCTTCCATTCATCTCCTTCTCTGATCCGAATCTGATGATATCCACTCTTCAGATCTATCTTTGAGAAACACACAGCTCCACTCAAACAGTCCATAATATCATCCATTCGTGGCAATGGAAACCTATACTTGATTGTGATCTTGTTTATTGCCCTAGAATCTGTACACATCCTCCATTCTCCATTCTTCTTTGGTGCTAATACCACTGGTACAGCATAGGGACTCAGACTCTCACGAATCAATCCTTTCTATAACAGTTCATGTACTTGTCTATTCAACTCCTCACTTTCTGCAGGTGTCATTCTGTGTGCTACCTTATTCGGCAAACTCGAGATTGGGATCAAGTCCATCTGATGACTGATCTTTCTGACTGGTGGTAATCCATCAGGCATGTTATCGGATACAATATCCTGAAACTCATTCAACAAATCTACAACTTCTACAGGAACATCTTCTACTTCCTCTTTACCAGCTTTTGGAATTAAAGCAAAACATACATGCTCATGCCTCATACCATCTAGGAAATTTCTTCCATCAACAAAAGTTATCCTTGCATTACCACATACCTTTTCTTCAGTCTCCTTCAATGGTTTTAGCTTATGTCACACTCCATCCTTTGTCAGGGAATAGGTATTCGCACGGCCATCATGTACAGCACATCTGTCAAACTGCCATGGTCTACCCAACAACATATGACATGCATCCATAGATATGATATCACACAATACCTCATCTTGGTATCCACCAATCTTGAACTTCACTAGGCATTGTTCATTGACCATGACCTTGTGGTCCTCCTGTACCCAGGCAATCCGATATGGATGTGGGTGTTTTTGTCTCTTGAGCTTCAACTTTGTCACCATCTCTTCTGACACCAAATTGTCAGTGCTTCCACTATCAATAATCACATTACAACATTTACCTTCACACTTGCACCTGGTGCGAAATAGGCTCCTCCTTTGCTCAGGTTCATTCTCACCACTCAACAGGACTCTTCTGTTAATCAACATTTCTCCTCTTTCAGCATCTTCAGAATTTGAGGATCTGGCATCTTCATCTACATGTGCAACTCTGGCCTGGCCTTCATTTCTCCTATCTATTCTGCCTTGGCACTGAGGACATTCAAATGCCCTATGACCTTCTTCTCCACAGTGAAAACATGTTCCACGGAAGCCACCTCTTCCAGATCCTTGTCCTCTTCCTCTTCCTCTCTGATCTCTATTATTCTGATGCTGGAAGCGATTGGAATTATTTCCTCACTGATTCTGACTGCTACTGGCCTCATCCTTCTTTTTTGAATCTTCATTTCAGCCACCATATGATCATCCACCAGATCGTCCACCGCGACCTCTTCCATTTTGTCTGCTCTCAAACTTCTTGTTCAGCTTTTCCTCTACTTTTAGGGCAAACTGGTATGCCTCTTCAATACTGTTCATTCGAACTAGATTCAGCTCCTCCTGAATGCTTGGCCTTAACCCATTAAGGTATCGAGCAACTTTCTCTTTATCAGCTTCTGCATGGCCTGTTCTGATGAGAAGTCGATAGAACTCCTCTGTATACTCTTGAACAGATCTTCCTGCTTGCTTCAAACTTTGCATTTTTTTCAGTAGGTCAAGCTCATAATCAACAGGAATGAACTGTCGCTTTAATTTATCCACCATCCGATCCCATCTCGTGATTTTCTCCTTTCCCCTTCTATTTCGCTCCAACTGAATCTCTTGCCACCATATCTTCACATGACCTTTTAGTCTGGCCTTCGCAAATTTGACCCTATCAGGATCCTCAACATCTTCATACTCAAAATATTCTTCACATTCATTGATCCAGTCGATCAATTCCTCTGGGTTAAGATTTCTAGAAAATGTGGGAACCTCAATCTTAGGTCTTTTCCCAATCTTGGAAATCGCCCGAAAAAGTCTTTCTTCCTCCTGGTTCATAATTTCAACTTCTCCTTCTTGATATTCTTCTTCGGCTTCATCCTCACTTTCGTCTCTGACATTAAGATTCATTCCTCTATGAATCTCTTCTTGCAATGCTCGCACTTGTCTCTGCAACTCTCTAACCTCAGGTGTCACAACACTAGGTCTTCCACCACGTTCTCTTCGTGGAGGCATTTTCGTGATGCGCACTGAAACCCTAACCACGGTCCTGGTGCAAACTGCCTCACAGTCAGTGATCTATTTACACACTCAAGAACTGCTCTGATACCACTTGATGATGGGTGCTCCCCTTAATACCACAAACACATAACAGAAAAAGAGAAACAACAACAATAATATGGAAGAACAAACTTTCAGAATTACAATATGCAAAGCCACATGGGCATTCCCTTACAATATTCTGTAGGACAAAGCCTCGAACTATTACCCAGAACTATTCTGAACTATTCTGAACTGCCTAAGACAATAATACAGCCTTCCTTATATAGGCAATTTTCCACCGCCTGGGAAGGTTCTAGAATTTTAGCCAATAAGGCCGACCAAACTTAGCATTATTTTATTTTACATTTTATTACATCATAGTCGGCTCAAGATAACCTTTGAAACCCGAATAGAAATTTTGAAGAAAATTATTTTTCACCATTTCAGGTGACCCAACTTCCGAAGACCATAAGTCAACACCCGTTGACCCGCTCGGCTATTATAACCCCATTTCAGAAATGCCACAAAGCGCTCTATAGGCTTGACTGGTGCAAGCGCTCGTCACCCAAATTTTCGACCTCATCCGGGGCCTCTAAAGCCTTCAAAACTGAGTTCAAAGTTTTTTTACCCTGCTGCCAATACCGAAAATCTTCAATATCTTCTAATATACACTTGATCTGGCAATGAAACTTTACTGGTAGACTTATATGACCAAAATGAACCTCCAAGAAAGAAATCAGATCATTCTGAGCACATACAAAAATTACCAAAAATAGTAACTTTCCATAAATAGTAGCTCTGCACAAAATAGCCCTTATTGAAAATAAAAACAAAAATATTTTTGGGTGATGCAAGATTGCTCTTACACCCAGGATGCTCCTGCATAAATCTCAGTCTCTAAAACCTGGATCCTAGATGAGATCCTCCCCTCCCCTTTCTATAGGCTGGTCCTATCCTACGTCCACCCATCGGTGAACTAATCTCACCGCATCCTCTACCTCATCATAAAAAACCTGTCTCTATGACCATCTTCAGCCACCTGACCTAGATCCCTATCCTCTCTCCACTCTCCTCCCTCCTACCCCTCCCCCATCTCCCCCATCATCATCATCCCCATCTCCACCTTGTACCTATGGGTCTACATCTGGCATGTGAATCTAGGGAATGGCTGCCTCTGGTGCTCTATCTTGTAGGCTGCATCAACTCCAACATCTGCCACATCAGCTAGATAGTCCCAAGGCTCCCTACGTAGACCTACCATCTCCTATACCACCTGCTGGTAGTCCAGCATCGACAACCACCCTAATCCCTCATCCTCCCTACACCTGGCATATGTAGTGGTCTCCATGGATATCTATTGCTGGCAACCAAATTGCCTCCACACCTGAGAGATCATGAACCACTCCACAATCTCTAAATGTCAATCGAGTAGTGGCCGACTATACAACATATACCCTAGGTCCTGATCCTAGTCACTCCACTGCTCCACCTGCCTATAGGGTCTCCACTCGAAGGCTATGAGCTCATCTAGTAGCCTCCTATAGTATGTCATATCACCACTATGGGGCTATGAAATGAAACTTGTATATCTATAGATATAGGGGCATCTTTTCTCTCTTGGCTGCACTCATGGTCGCACCACAACAATGTGCTCCCACACCCATATCTTAGCAAGAATGACTCCACATGCCCAAGTCCTGCTATCCCTATACACTATCTCATGTAGCTCATGGTACATGTCTTCTAAGATAGTCGAGCCCCATGCCATCCACCTCAGATGTGCTACCAGATCTGCCACTAATCTACCTCACCCCAGTGGAAATCCTCTCTGGCTCCTGTCAGTCATAAGGGCCTGTGCAACTATGGAGCATACTATACACGCCATTGGGAAATCTCTGTCAAACTCCTCGACTAACCGATCCTAGCTGAGATGCCTATCAATAATAGTGACATCCTGGAATAGGTCCTGGATGGCTTGTCATCCCTCTGTCGAGGTCTGGTCATAATATACCTATGCCAACAAACAATCATGTCAATTTTCATCATCTGGAAACATTATACTAAAAGATCATTTATAGACATGATTATACTCACAAGATCCCCATGGCTAGGTACTCGTAGAATCTGATAGACATCCTCCAGTGTAATGGATGCCTCTCTAGTCAGCAAGTGAAAGGTATTATGCTCACTATGCCATCTCTCAGCCAAAGTAGTCAGCAAACCATGGTTTGCCCGTATATCAGGCATATGGAGAAAATATCCAAAACCCATATCCCGCAAGTCTGCTCGTCCCAGATCATCAAGATCTTAGACGCAACACAATCCCACTACTCTCAGTGCTCTGATGATGAGTTCCTAAAAAGACTCTTGGAAGCCATAAACCCCCAAACCAGATGTCAGAACATATCATGATGGATGATCAAAATCAGTACAAGTCATAACAAATGCAAAAATTGTCTAGACCCATGTTCTATTGTTCAAATTAACACTATGCGATACTTCATATTATACTAGTACAATACTTTTTGTTGATATTGTATCATGTGATACTTTGTTACACAGTGGTGTGATACTTTCACCTAATGCGATAGTTTGCCCAATATCACACGACATTTCATCAAGCATCGTATGATGCTTTCTTGAAAGGTCGTGCGATATTTTCTTAGCTTACAAAGTATCGCATGATACAATGTATAACTGGTGTGCGATACTTTAAAAGTATCACATGACATTTCACATTTGTAAAATTTGAAATATTTGAAAAAAATTAAAAATATGTTTTAAATGCTCAAAATGACTGAAAAAGTGAGTTTTTCTGAAAACTTACCGAGGCACCATCATGAGGAGGCTGGTTGTGCAACCGATCGTGCTTGAATTGATGTGTGTGAACTGGAACCACTACCTACTGAGCCATAATCTCTCTTTGAGCTCTAAAAATTTTCAAATCATAATAAGACAAATGATTTTGAAAATGACCTTTTACCCCTTATATAGCATTTTGACTTTTTGACCTAATTTTTGAAACATCTCAGAATTGCATGAAAATTGCACCCCTGGCTAATTTCAACATACTGGATCCATTTTCAGGATCAAAATCAAAATTTGAGTTCATCTTGCTAGTCAAAATTTCATTTCAAAATTTTGTCTTTCCTCTGCGCACTTGGCTGACCATTTGAGGCTTGATCTTTTGATCTTCGCTAGGGCATCTTCATTTTCTTCATTCCCATCTCTTTCAACCTTATATTCTTTCATTCATTTTCATTCAATTCATCTCTCTGAGGTTTAACTTCATCTTTATCCTATATATTTTTCAGTAAAACCTAGTCAAACTAGGGCACATCTTCACTGCTTGATGGTTACCCTATCATCTTTCATCTTTGATTATGATTTCTAGTGATTTGATCAGATTTACCAATTTGTTGTTTCTCCTCTATCTCATTTTGATTTCAATTCTGAGGGGGTAGTACCTATCAACTTCAATCTTTGATTTAGCTTTATCAATGAAACCTTGCTTGAGATTCTTATCTCTTATTTGAGACTTGACAATCTCCTATTTATAGGTATGTTGGTCTTGTCTTTCAGCTTATCTTTGTCAGCTTACCTTTGTCTTGATGTGTTCCCATCCGTCAAACACACGTCTGGGTTATTTTGTGATCCCAAATCGATCTCACATTTTAATTCCATTCTTTGACCACATGTGATCCCAAATCAATCTCACATTAGTCAAAGAGGGGCAAATGTATGCACCCTAAAATGGTCACCTAGACTTTGGGTCCCCATTCAACAATTTATCAAATCCCTGAATCAATATTTTGAAATTATATCAATTTCCTTGATCAAATCTTATTTCTATCATTTATTCGATTATTTTCTATGGGCTAACCATTTTATCCTAAGTCTTTATTTAATTAGAAGGAATTCCCTCCCCTTTTATTAAATAAAAAACCCCCACTTTTTCTCTTATCCTAAGTTGCACAAATAAAGCATTATTCTTATTTTATAAAAAGAAGAAAAGGCCTTTTTGTCTCATATGGGACACAAAAGTCAACTCTTATTTTCTCATTGGAGGATATTTGTACACATGGATTATTCTTCTTTCAAGCTCCACCCTTGATTAAATCTTTTGCCTCTTAATCTCCATGGTCCATTCCTTATCAATTCCTTTAAAAGGAGAGCTCTTTTCTCATTCTAGGATCCCAACTTTTGAATACTAATCTTATGTTGCAGGATTTCTTGGTGATTTTGGAGCTTTGGAGACCTTTATGCATTTAGCTTTCATTCTTGCAATCTTGGAGCTTTGGAGACCTTCATGAAATTTAGCTTAGTTTTCTTTATGCTCTAGATTAGCTCACATAACTTAATTAGTAAGGCTTGTAATACTTTCATTTCCATAGCTTTCTTGCATCATCATTCTTAGCATAGTTGCATTGCATTCTCATCTTGATTCTTGAGGATATTGGCATTCTTTCCCTTGTCTCATTGAATCTCCCATTGTGTGGTTTACTAGAAAGGTTATAGGCTTAATAGCTCTAGCTGAGGGCATTCTTAATATCCTTGTGACTCCATGCCTAGGGAGCTCTAGGTCACTTTCTCAAGGTTTCCCATCCATGGATTCTCTTGGAAGTAATTACTTAGAGAAGTGCACAATTTGAGTGTACACTAGTTTTCCCTAAAAGTAGAGGAAAAGTTGAATAAGAAATTTGAGAGAAGACAAAATGGAAGAGGTCATGGTGGAAGATCTAGTGGACAGTCATATGGTGGCTGAAATGAAGATCTGAAAAAGAAGAATAAGGCTAGTAGCAGACAAAATTAGAGAGGAAACACTTCCAATCATTTCCATGATCAGAATAATAGAGATCAGAGAGGAAGAGGAAGAGGACAAGGATCAAGAAGAGGAGGCTTCTGTGGAACATGTTTTCACTATGGAGAAGAACATAATAGGGCATTTGAATGTCCTCAATGCCAAGGAAGGAAAAATAGGAGGAATGAAGGCTGGGCCAGAGTTGCACATGTTGATGAAGATGCTAGATCATCACATTTTGAAGACGCTAAAAGAGGAGAAATGTTGATTAATAGAAGAGTCCTCCTGAGTGGTGAGAATGAACTTGAGAAAAGGAGGAGCATGTTTTGCACTAGATGCAAGTGTGAGGGTAAATGTGGTGATGTGAATATTGATAGTGGAAGCACTGACAATTTGGTGTCAGAAGAGATGGTGAAAAATTTGAAGCTCAAGAGACAGAAACACCCACATCCATATCGGATTGCCTAGATGCAGGATGACCACAAGGTCATGGTCAATGAACAATGCCTAGTGAAGTTCAAGATTGGTGGATACCATGATGAGGTACTATGTTATATGATATCTATGCATGCATGTCATATGTCGTTGGGTAGACCATGGCAATTTGACAGGTGTGTTATACATGATGGTTGTGTGAATACCTATTCCTTGACAAAGGATGGAGTGCGACAAAAGATAAAGCCATTGAATTACATAGAAGAAAAGGTATGTGGTAATGCAAGAATAACTTTTTTTGATGGAGGAAAGTTCCTAGATGGTATGAGGCATGGGCATGTGTGTTTTTCTTTAATTCCAATAGCTAGTAAAGAGGAGGTAGAAGATGTACCTGTAGAAGTTGCAGATTTGTTGATTGAGTTTTAAGATATTGTATCTGATAATGTACCTAATGGATTACCACCAATAAGGAAGATTAGTCATCAGATGGACCTAATTCTAGGAGCTAGTTTTCCAAATAAGGTAGCATACAGAATGACACCAACAAAAAGTGAGGAGTTGAATAGACAAGTACACGAGTTATTGTAGAAGGGGTTGATTCAAGAGAGCCAAAGTCCATGTGATGTACCAACAGTATTAGTACCAAAGAAGAATGGAGAATGGAGGATGTGTATAGACTCTAGGGCAATAAAAAAGATCACAATCAAGTACAAGTTTCCATTGCCATGAATGGATGATATTATGGACTGTTTGAGTGGACCTATGTATTTCTCAAAGATAGATCTGAAGAGTGGATATCATTCGATTTGGATGAGAGAAGGGGATGAATGAAAGTCTTCTTTCAAAACAAAGGAAGGACTATATGAGTGGTTAGTCATGCCTTTTGGGCTAACCAATGCACCGAGCACTTTCATGTGGCTCATGAACGAGGTTCTGAAAGAGTTTCTAGGTAAGTTTGTCATTGTTTACCTAGATGATATTTTGATCTTTAGTAAAACATTGGAGGAACATATGGTGCATATTTATATGGTGTTTGAAAAGTCAAGAGAAGAGAAATTATTGATAAATTTGAAGAATTGTACTTTTGTGAAGAAAGAGTTAGTGTATTTTGGATTTGTAGTTTCAGCAGAAGGTCTAAAAATGGACCCAGAGAAAGTACAAGCTATCCTTGAATGGCATACTCCAAGGAGTACTACAGAGGTAAGATCTTTTCATAGTTTGGCTAGCTTTTACAGAAAGTTTATCAAAAATTTTAGTAGTATTTGTGGACCCTTGACTGAAACAATGAGAGGGGATAGAAAAGAGTTCAAATGGACTAATGGGGTAGATAAGAGTTTTAAACTATTGAAATAGAAACTTACAGAACAGCCTGTTTTAGCACTTCTAGATTTTAATAAGGTGTTTAAAGTAGATTGTGATGCTAGTGGTATTGCAATAAGAGTTGTTATGATTCAAGAAGGTAAACATGTTGCTTATTTCAATGAGAAGTTAAATGATGCCAAGAGAAAATATTCTATTTATGATCAAGAATTTTATGCTATAGTTTAGGCATTAAAGAAGTGGAGACACTATCTGCTTCTTAAGGAGTTTTTTTTGTATACTAATCATCAAGCTTTGCAATATTTGAATAGTCAAGGAAAGTTGAATCAGAGGTATTTGAAATGGGTTGAGTTTTTGCAGAGTTATACATTTATTTTGGAACACAAGAGTGGAAAGTCTAATAGGGTTGCAGATGCGCTTAGTAAAAGGAAACTATTGCTGACAGAAATGTAGATTGAGGTGGTTGGGTTCAAGGAACTCAAGAATTTGTATCCAAAGGATCCTAATTTTGGTGAAGCTTGGAAAGCTTGTAAAGAACCTATTACTCTAGATAGAATGAAGTGGCTAGATTTCATTATTCAGGATGATATGCTATTCAGAGGGAGTCATTTGTGCATTCCATGAAGTTCTATGAGGGAGAATCTCATCTAGGAGAAACATAGTGGAGGATTGGCTGGACATTTTGGTCGTTATAAAACCCTTTCTTTGGTTAGTGAGAATTGTTATTGGCCACAGTTGTAGAAAGATGTCAAGAAGTTTGTACAGAGTTGCAGAGTATGTCAAATGGTGAAAGGAGTGAAGCAAAATACAAGGTTGTATCAGCCATTACCTATACTAGAGAAGCCCTATGAGGATATCAACATGGACTTTGTTCTTGGTTTACCGAGGACATGATTCAATTTTTGTGGTAGTTGACATATTTTTGAAGATGGCACATTTCATTCCCTGCAAGAAGACTAATGATGTTGTTCATGTAGCAAAATTATTTTTCAGAAAAGTGGTGAGACTACATGGTTTGCCAAAGAGCATAGTTTCAGATCGAGACACTAAGTTTTTTGGATATTTCTAGCGTACATTGTGGAAGAAGTTGAAGATAGATTTGAAATTTAGTTCATCACATCATCCACAGACTGTTGGACAGACAGAGGTGGTGAATAGGAGTTTGGGGAATTTGTTGAGATGTTTGGTTGGAGATAAGCCAATAGGATGGGATTTGCATACAATAATTATGTCAATAGAAGCACTTGTAAATCACCATTCTAGATTGTATATGGGAGTAGTCCAAGAAATGCATCTAAGTTGAGAAAGATAGATAAAGGAGAAATAAGTAGTATTGAAGAGAAGGATTTTGTGGAATATTTGAACATCCATGAGGAGGTGAGGAAGCACATTACCAAGATGAATGCATAGTATAAGGCTAAGGCAGATTAGAAAAGGAGGCATAAGTAATTTCAGGTTGGAGATGAAGTTATGGTTCATTTGCGGAAGGAGAGATTTCTAGTTGGTACATATAACAAGTTGAAAATGAAGAAGTTTGGGCCATGTAAGATACTGAAAAAGCATGACTCAAGAAATGCATATGAGGTCGAGTTGCCTAGTGGGCTGAATATTTCACCAGTATTTAACATTTCAGATTTGATAGAGTATCATGAAGGAGGTGTTGAAGATGAGATCAAAGCACCATAGTGGAGTATTCCAGCAACCAGTTCAACTGTCAAGGAGATTGAGGACATACTAGATAGTCATGTTGGTAGAAGCACAAGGAACAAGACATATGAAGAATATTTGGTCAAATGGAAAGGATGACTTGTTGAAAATTCATCATGGCTGACAAAGGAGGAGGTTAACCATCTTGGTTTTCCTTTTCACACTTGAGTCGTGATAGGGTCACTTCTCAAATTACCCCAAGTGTCTGATGCAGAAGCATCCTGGGTGTAAGAGCAATCTTGCATCACCCAAAAATATTTATGGTTTCTTTTCAATAAGGGCTATCTTGTGCAGAGCTACTATTTATGGAAACTTACTATTTTTAGTAGTTTTGTCATATGTTCTTGAAATATTTTGATTTCACAGGTGGAGGTTCATTTTGGTCGTATCAGCCTGCCAATAAAGCTTCATTTCTGGATCAAGTCTAGTTTTGAAGATATTGAAAATTTTTAGTTTTAGAAATAGGGTACAAAAACTTTGAACTCAGATTTGAAGGCTTTAGAGGCCCTAGATGAGGTTGAAACTTCAACTAAATGAAGCTTTCTTGATTCATGCATTGTAGAGTGCTTCATACGCTTTCTGAAATGGGGTCATAATAGTCAATCAGGTCAACAGGTGATGACTTATGGTCTCTAGAAGTTGGGCCACCTGAAATGGCAGAAAATAAATTTCCTTCAAAATTTTTGTTTGGGTTTCAAAAGTTGTTTTGAGCCGACTATGATGTAATAAAATGAAAAATAAAATAATTCTAAGTTTGGTTGGCCTTATTGGCTAAAATTCTAAAACCTTCCCAGGCAGTGGAAAATTGCCTATATAAGGAAGGCTGTAGTGTTGTCTTAGGCAGCAGTTCTGGGTAGATCTAGGTAATGATTCGAGGTTTTGTCTTACAGAATATTGTAAAGGGAATGCCCATGTGGCTTTTCATATTTTAATTCTAAAATTTGTAATTCCACATTTGTGGAGATAATAAGAAGCCCATTTTATGTTCTTGCAAATTGTTGTTGTTTCTTTGTTTCTGTTATGTGTTTGTGGTATTAAGGGGAGCACCCTTCATCAATAGAATACATAATGCATTATGCATATTACATATAATTCATATTGGAAATATTGGGACATTTCATATATTGGAGATCTTTCTTGATATTGAGCATTCACGTTAGGATTCTCTAATATTTTATTCATTTGATTTTGAGTTCTTTGATCTAACTATTTCATTTTGATTCTAGTTGTAATATGTTTTCTTAGATTCTAACATGGTATCAGAGAATTTTTTGAAAGATTGATTTATTTAGACATCTATTAAATCTTGTTGTGTTTTCTCTTGCATTTTGCATGATCTGGACAATAATAAAGGTTTATGAAGATTCAATAAGTCTCTATTTTGCATATATATGTTTTTTCTTGATTTAGGTGATTGTAGCACCTTTAATGATTTGGAGAGCATTTTTTACTATACCATTATGTCTGGGAGGCTCAAGAAAGTCAAGATTGGATTTTGTTTCATCCTTTTTGGAGATCACTTGCAAAAGTTACAAACAGGGGTTTGTAGCTCAGATCTGGAAGATAGCATGAAAAAAGAGCATTTTTGAGTGAAAAGGACCCCGACATTATGTCTGAAATGCCTTGATGATAAATTTTGATATAAATTTTCTCCATTTAGTGTTGGGCTCTTTTGTGAGAAATTTTTTTCTCCTACAAGTCGTACGACCCTTGGCTACAGAACAAGGCATTTTTTTGAAAACAAATATTTTTTAAAAAATAATTAAGCAATTTTAAAGCATAGAGACTAGTGCTAGTTGCTTTCCTTAGGGGCAGTGACTACAAATAGACCAATATCCATTAGGCAGTGGCTTTGGTCGTAATGCTTTAAGTGCTAGCAATTCCGCCAGCTACTTAACCAACTATAGAGTAGTGGCTCTGACCACTCAGCCAACATGCCACATCAACATACCACCTCCACTCAATTTGCTAGCTCTTTACCACTCATATGGTACTCCTTCCAAAGGCTTCATCTGTCAGCCACATGGGATCTTTCTTGGGCCTATTTAAAAGGTATTTTTTTCAAAGGGAAGTAACTTTTTCCCTAGGTGTAAAAAATTTTCAAACAAGATATCATAAGAAATATGTAGACAAGATCTTCATGTTGAAGGAGGTTTGGATCATATTTTTGTCCATTTTACCTAGTTTTTTGGAGGTTGAAGTCTGGTATTGCTAATTTATACATTTGGCCATAACTTTTACCTCAGTGCTCTATTTTTCAAACATGAATAGGCATTAGAAAGCTAGTAAAGAGAACTACACAGGTACATGGACTATTTTTCCAGATTTTATTTATGGTTCATTTTGTACAAGAATTTTTAATTTCATCCATTTTGACCCTATTGAGAATTGTAACTTGGAAAAAGATTTGTAAATGTACTAAACTATAAAGTGTCCAGCTTGTAATATCTAGGGGGGGTGATTTCAGATCTAGTCATTATTTTTTTTAAGTTTTATTTTTTGGGGGGTGAGGGGGTGGGGGTCAAGGGGGTGGGGTGGCAGTGATCTTGTGTTGTTTTGAATGCTTTGGTTCCTTTTATGTGTGTTAGTACAATGGGGGAATCTCAAATTGAAGTCCTAACTCAATATAATTATGGATCTTGGATAAAATCAGTATTGAATTATCTAAGGGAAAAAAGTTGCACATGCTATGTAAAATAATCTATTCATACACCTACTAATGCTAATGCTCTACAATCATGGGAGATCAATTATGAAATAGATCTTAGTAATATGTGCTCACTAGTCTCTTTTGATTTACAATTTCATCTTGAATCATTCAAGACATCTATAGAGCCTTGAGACGCTCTTGAAAATTTGTATGGTAAAAATGACAAGATTAAGGGTTATCAGATTGATAATGATGTGACGAATCTTGATTCAAAAATTTTCAACAACATCCAAGATTAAACAACTAGGAACATATTCGCAGTGGGCCAACATCCCTCACAGGGTTTGTGACATGTCTTAACCACCTCATGTGTCTTTTATAAGTCTAGTGGTTGTATGAGGCATTAACAAGTTGATCTTTTGGTGCAATGACAACCACTACTTGTAACAAGTGGTATCAGAGCTTGGTCACAAGTTCAAATCCATGTAGGCCTTGATGAGTGACACTGGGAGGGGGATTGTTGGTAGTGGGCCAACATACCTCATAGGGTTTGTGACATGGCTTAACCACCTCATGTGTCTTCTATAAGTCTAGTGGTTGTATCAGGCATTAACAGGTCAATGTTTTGGTGTAACAACAACCGCTACTTGTATTAGAACACAACTAAAGGATTTCAAGATCACTAAGGAGGATATATAGTTGATTCTCTATTTTTTATCCAAGCTTGGTTGTGAGTATTCTGTATTTGTTTCTACCTTTCATACTAATAGGGTTTCTATGGGAGTTACATATGTTGATCCTAGTTTTGATGTATTTGCCAATCTTCTAATCCAAGAGGAAGTGAAATTGATTCAAATGGGTATCAACAATACATCCAAGTCACAAGAATTTATTTCTAGTGATCCTAAGGTACAAAAAAAAGTAGGAACTCCTCATTAGAAACAAAAGAAGAAAAAGAACAAGTCACAAAAATAATTTGAATTATCTTCCTTGAACATGGAATCATCTAAAAAGGAGAATCCCATATGTGCATATTGAAAGAAATATGGGTATGATGAACATCAATGTAACTTAAAAATATTTGATGAGTTGAAGCATCTTTTTCCATAGAATAAAATAAATTTACCTTCAAAAGATTCACCATATTTTGCTAGCATAACTGATGCATTGATAATAAGTGTCTCATTGTTAAAGATTGGTATAGATTTAATGATAGGTGAATCGATTATTAGGTTGTCATTGATGTCAACTGATTGACTTAGTGCTTTTAGTTGTTACCAGATATTGTGTGAGTAAATCATGAGTTGTAGTATGTTTTTTAAGTTTCTATTCTAATGGAAGAATATGTTATGTGTTGTGATGTTAAGTTTGTAATCACAAATTTTGATATGAAGTATTTTTTTGGTTATGTTTGAATGAAATCAAACTGGGTAATTGCTAAAACAATCAATGACATACAATAAGTGATTTGAATGTTATCTCAAATTGGTAAAGTATTTGATGGAGAGGTGATAGGATATGATTGATAACAATGTCTAGATACTATGTTGAGGATCGTGACTCATATTGTTGATCATTGAAGATGGTTTAATGGACTAGAAGTGGTATTAATAGAATGAACAGGTAAACAAGATAGAGTTTCTGAATAGGTAATGAAGATTTGTGAATCGGTGAAGAAATTTGAAGTGGCAATAGGATCGGTGATGTTTTTAGTGAATTAGTAAGGCATTTTTGTGATTTGTAGAATGTATTTGATATCATATTGCCTGAGGTATGCATTTGAGGTGGATTCTTCAAGAATTTTCTTTTGGTCTAACAAGTTTTTGAAGATGGTTCAATTTCCAAGGCAAAAGCTAATGTGGTCAGAGAAAAATCATTTATGAGTTGTTAGATACATTTTATATTACCTAATATGATCTGGATCATTTGTATCTCAAATATAGGGTTTATTTTAAGATGATGGAAGAATATATATATATATATATATATATATATATATATATATATATATATATATATATTGGAAAGTTTAAAAAGAAGTTATTTTTTATTGTGAATTGTAGAAGGATTCGATGACAAAGAAAGTGAAGGAATCAAGTGTGATCAAGCCAAGTAAGATTATAGTGTGTGGAAAAGAGTTTGAGAGCTTAATAGGATCTGATCATTTAGAGGTAGTACAATTTCAAAGATCATTTTATGTATTTCTTTCTAACAATTGTAATAGTGAAATCCCTTAACATGGTGGATCCTAATAGATCTTTGTTGTAAATCCTCAAAAAAGGTGGCATTCATATTAAATGTTTAAATTCCTCTAACAAGGCTTATCCTAACAGGGAAAATATCCTAATAGATCTAAAGGAAAATCCCTTAACTAGGTAGCACCTAACAGTTCTTTTGTAAACCTTTAACAGGGTTATCTCCTCGCAGGTTGTATTATAAAAGAGTATAGATTTAATGGGTACCAACTCCCACCATAGGTCTTCCCATTTGGGTTTCAATGAGAAAAATATGGTGTCTTCATTATGTGATTGATTATTTTTATATTCATTCTTTCAAAGTTTCTATTTATATTAGTTGTTTTTGAATGTTTTGGTGCATAAAGTTTAAAGAGTTTGAAATTAGTGAATTTGTTGATTACTAATTCACCCCTCCCCTCTTAGTAATCAAACATGTATTAAAATCTTTATCTAATTCAAATAAACAAAAGGGGAAATCACTTCTCGCAATTATATATTCTAAGTCAGGGAGATGGATCCTTGATTCTAGTGCTTCATATCATATGGATTCATCACAAAATATGTTCTCTTCATTTTAAACTTGTTCATCACCAAACATATTGATGGATAATAACATATTTATGAGTATTTGTGGGAAAGGTTATATTGACATAGATGAAGGATCATTCAATGGTGTCCTTTGTGTACCTTCATTGTTTGCAAGTATCCTTTCCATCTATAAGATCACACATGGTGGAGAAGGAAAGAGTTTTGATTTTACTCCAGATTTTGTGATTTTTCTATATGTGCATTATAGAGATATTGTGGTAGTTGGGGAGGTAGATCATCAATCTTGAATGTGCACCTTCTCACACTTCTGTTCTCCTATTTCTTTGCATGATGTACACTCTCAGGCATCTAGTGCAGAAACTTTTGAGGAGATTCAATATGGTCAAGTGAATCTTGGTATTCTTTCAACTAAGATTCAAGAGATATAAATTGATATTATATCTCCTACATTGATTGTTTTTTATGATTATTATGGTATTTCTACGGCTCTTATTTATTTAGTATAATAGAGCATTCATTTTCTTCTAGACATAGCTCCTTGGGACGAGTACTTGATAGACATTGTTAGTATGTTTTGTGTGTCCTATCTTGCATATGTGGAGGAAATTGTTTAGTGCATACATATTCTCTTCGATGATCTTGTAACATCTTCTTCAGATGATGGAGGGGAAAATTTTGACCCTCTCGATCTTTACCCACATGATCATTCCTCACAGTGTGACATTACTATGACCACTATTAAGTAGCATTTAGAGGAGGCACCTTGTTATTTAGAGAAGACTTATTTTTCTTTGGATTCTATTCTACACCCATCTCCAATAGGTTTTGTATTGTCATCTTGTACAACGTGGCCTATAATACTTGATTTGATGGAGGAAAACTTTAGGATTGACGTGGGGACACTTGAGTAGAGTTCAAAAACATCATGCATATACATAATTCTTCCTAAATATTCCTTTCAAGAATGAGAGGATATCCTACATACATTTTTTGTTCTATTTCTTCCTAGGGGGGAAGATAGTTGTTTGAAGATCATGGACCACTTTCTACATCCAATTGAAAGAATCTACCATTGACTACACATCATCTCTTGTATTTCAATTAGTGAGAATATTTTTGGGGGTGAAGGTCACCACATCATATAAATTGTTGTGCAAAGTTTGTTCCTTCCTTTCTCTCTTTTGGAGAGGATTTTTCTCCCACTGGGTTTTCTTTTTTTCTCCACTTATGAGAGTTTTCATTATACTTGTACATGGGTACCCAACATGGCCTTGCTTCTCAGACCCATAAAGCATGTGTACTACATTATTGTACTCCCTAAGTTTCACTTAAAGGGTGGGGTGGGGGGTGTTAGAGTACTACATTATTGTAGTAAATTATTGTAGCACATTATTGTACTCCCTAAGTTGGACTTAAGTTTACTTAGTTAAACTTATTTATTTTATTTCTTTTATTAGGTGAATATTATCTAGGAGGATATTGTTGAGTCCTACTTGGAATCAAACTTCTCCTATGATATGGTTGAGTCCTACTTGGACTCTAACTCCTATCATATGGTTGAGTCCAATTTGGACTCTAACTCTTCTAAATGATCTATTATTGAGTCCTATTAGGACTCTACTTCCTCAAGGTTGAGACACTTGTTTCAACCTTGTCCATACTTCCTATCAAGCTCTTGCCTATATAAATAGACTACCTTGCTTGTATTTTCATAATATAGAACACATAATGCATAATGCACATTGCATATAATGCATATTGGAAATATTGGGATATTTCATATAATGGACATCTATCTTGATATTGAGCATTCATATCAAGCTTCTCTAAGTAATGGTATTATGTTCATTTCATTTTGAGTTCTTTGATCTAACTCTTCCATTTGAATTTTGATTGTAATCTATTTTCTCAAAATCTAATAGAGACACATTTAGCCTTTTAGGGTAGAAGTATTTAAATATATAGCTTTTATCCCTTACTAAGAGATGTATAGTGATATTTTATTCTCCACATACAGTATTCATTACGGGTGGAGGAATTTCGGGTAATTATTATTTGGTTTCATTATCAAGTTATTTATTTTTTGTAGAGACAAGATAGTTGGTTTTTTTCCTCTTCCCTTTTTCTAGTCTTTTATGTTTCATAAAATATTACTTTAGCTACTTACACCAGTTGCACGATGATCCATTCTCATGACGTAGTAATAGAAATTGCATAGTTGATCATTTCTATCTAAGAAAACCATCCATCTTTGGACCATGCGTAGTTGAAAGGGTAATCATTGCAATGGAAGCGAGAATCCATCTTATTTGTTGAGGGTGGAATGCAAGGGATGTAAGGTAAAGAAAATAAAAAACAAGTTTTTAGCTTAAGAGAAAACACTAGTAGTAGTTTGGATAGACCATAGAAAAAGTATAGGGTTGTCTATAACACAATAGAGAGTTGTTGAGCATTCTTTTTAAACAAGTCAATTACTAGGAATTCAAGATCCAAGTTCCCCTCTTGAAAGAGTGACAAAGTCACTCCCAAGGTTCTTAGTAGTCATGGTACAACCACGTTGAGCCTCAATTGAAGATAAATGTGAATGTTCACAAAGAGGCTTTTGTTGGTTCTGAACTTTTCAATCTAGAAACAAACACACTTGACAACCTTTTTTATTTTTGGATTTAAGAATACTAACATGTGCATGAAAATTTACTAATGTAGTCTATTTTAATTCCTATGATGACTTTCTATATTTAACCTAATTGTGAAAAAAATGTCAAAAGATTAAGGTAAAAAGAAATAAAGTAAATTAATTAAAGTAAATTCTAATAGACATAAACCATGATAAATAGCACTCACATATCGAATAACATATTAGATAAGGAAAACCCACAAGAATATGAAATTGAAATCTCACAGGTCATACTAGGTAGGTGTAATCACCAATAGAATTTTAATAGATTATAGATATCTCAAAATCATCGAATTGTGAATCCATACTAGACATGTGCACACACAAGTGTTAAAGTATTGTTCGTTCGTGTTTAATAAATGATGAGACAATCATGATATGCATATAAATATAGATATATATATATATATATATATATATATATATATATATATATATATATATATATATATATATATATATATATATATATATATATATATATATATATATATATATATATATATATATATATATATATATATATATATATATATATATATATATATATATATATATATATATATATATATATATATATATATATATATATATATATAGATATCTATATATATATATATATAGATATCTATATATATATATATATAGATATCTATATATATATATATATATATATATATATATATATATATATATATATATATATAGATATCTATATATATATATAGATATATATATATAGATATCTATATATATATATATAGATATATAGATATCTATATATATATATAGATATCTATATATATATATAGATATCTATATATATATATATATATATATATATATATATATATATATATATATATATATATATATATATATATATATATATATATATATATATATATATATATATCTATAGATATCTATAGATATATATATATATATATATATAGATATATATATAGATATATATCTATATATATATAGATATATATATATCTATATATATATATATATATATTAATATATTATACAAAGTATGAATAAACTATTGGTTAAGATATGTTAACTAATAGTTATGTAATGAAGTCACATGACCATAAGTATATACGGTCATGTCTATTCATTACATGACTATTCGATATATACATATACCCTATTGTTATTGTAGAATCAATCAATAACGAAGGCAATTGTATTCTACAATATCAAACAAGTATATATTATCTCTATAGGACGATCTAGATTTCACAACATGGTATCAGAGCCTAACCTATAAGAGAATAAAATATAATCTCCAAACAAACTCCATGAAATAAGTGAAGAGGTTGCCCGTCACATTCAGGTTTGCAAGCGACCCAATCGTTGGGTTTCTTTCATCGGATGGCAAAGCATGTAAGCCTACATTGCGATTACATAATTGTCATGAGTTTGAAATAATAGTTACAAGTTTCTTGTAATGTGAAAGGTATAGCCGACACTGAAATGGAAAGAGTGGTAAGATCAAAAGCAGACAAAAATAAAAAAAGAAAACAAATGCTCGAAGTATTTCTTTATTACTTAATGAAGTAATGGACAGTAATCTACCAGTGTAACAAGTGCAGTTGATGAGCAGTAATCTTTCATTTGTTTAATCACGTAGTGGATCGTGGGGTCACAACTTCTACAAATTCTCTGTAGATGTGACTACCAACGTGTCATCCAACATGGATGGTCACAATTCTTGTCGCCAAGTGGATGGTGCCCTCCCCAAAGAAGCACTAAACAGGTATTCCATAGAGAAAATGTATTTTTGGTACATTGTAATTGGGTGCAAAAGAAAAAAAGATGAAACAACATCAGATGCACTTGCAAATTGCGACGGCTCATATAAATCATTTGATATATATGGTTATCTATTTTTTGTGACACAAAATGAAATGTTTATACATGCCATGAGTTGTAACCCAAAAATCTAACGGTGGAATTCCTCCATAAAAGGCCCCCTAAGGTTTCTCCAAAATCGGGCTTCAAAGTTCTTGTTGGGTAGAGGACTAAGAGAATTTGAATTGAATTTTCCACTGGCTTGGTTAGAACAATGAAGAATTTTATAGCTCTTTTCAGGATTCTCTCGACTTCTATGAATGTGTATTGGGTTTTGTTCCCATTAAGAGGCCTAGATCTTTCAACTTCAATGAAGCATAGAAGCATTTTGACTCTGGTGTGGAGCTCATGGATTGATTGAAGCATTTGTATTAGGAGTAATGTTTATTTATATAGACACGTGAGTCATTCATTACTCAATGGTGGCTACCCATAAATTTCTTCCTTCCATGATATAAAAATCCACATCCATTGTACATTGTGGTCTAGCATACACCTTCATTTCCTATTGATTGGACCGTGTTCTCATGATAAAACAATAGAGTTCCAAAGTGAACTTCATGGGGACTCTTATTCTTATCGAGCTTGCAAAATGAAGTGATGTGGCTTAAGAGGAAAATGATAGTGCAGTGTAGCAATGACCATTTGTGACGAGACTATTGAGAAGACAGAGATAGGAAAGTATGAAAATGATAAAAACAAGAGAAGTAATAAAATGCAGAGAACAAAAATTAAAAGCAAGGAAAAATAAACAGAGGAATTAAAAGAAATTGCAGTCGATTACTTATAACATTTGACCAACATATCTGCATATTTGAAGTGGCATAGAAAAACAATGTTGAAAGCATTATAAATTGGTTACCCACACATCATTCATATCATGCATAGCATCATTCAATGAAGTGAGAAGGATAAGTTAAGGTGTTTGTCCCCACTATCTAAGTTAATCAAAAAAAAGGAGATATCACAAGTGGGATAGTAATTAATGATTAATATAATTAGCTACTAATAATTTATGAAGTCAACATTTAATCAGTAGTTATCATAATGAGATGTGATTTATAAAGAAGAAAATTGAAGACTTGATAAGAAGGATATAAGGAATCTTATAGTAGATTTCAGTGACACCTTGTTATAGATGCATGATCACCTTATTAGAAATCAAGGATATCAAGTGACTATGGGCTCACTTTTTAAAGAAAGAAATATGTGAAACTTAAGATAAGTATTCATCTTTGAGTTAAATTTTTTATAATTTTGTAGTCATTTTCTTATTGTATTCATGTTTGTACTATAAGAGCTATTTGCCTTGATCTTTTTACTTGTCTCCAAGAATGTTCTTGTAGAAAAAAGAAGAATGATGCAATCAAGGCATTATGCAGGGTTGTTTCATACTATAATAAGTGTAGGATGATTCTTTGATCACAAGTACCTATGGACTGCTAAGTGCAGGGTCTGTTGCACATGTGGCACTGACAAGCTCCTACAACTACACTCTCCATATTTTGATTACACTATGACAATGAAATTTCATAATAAGTACTCATGGATTTGTGTACAACCTTTGGACTATAGCGAAATGGATTCTTCAAAATATTTTTTTGTATGGGCTCACCTTACAAAAGGGAATATAAAAGGACAAAAGCATGTGAAATTCAGATTAAGAGGGGAGTCCTGACATCTTTAGAAAGTTTAAGAATTGATGAACTTGAGCTTCAGAGGGAGCAGATGATTCAGTCAACTTGTGACAAAATCGATCATATTGATTGAGAGGGAGATCATTGCTGAAGGTGAAACAATTCTGAGGCTATAGAAGTGGAAACTCATGGATAGAATCACAGATGAGATGCACATGGATAGGATCTCTGATTGAAGTAATTCATACATCTTGAAACTATAGTTCATTAAGATAAACATCATACAAAAGGTCTTTATTATCTTCCCTCAAGTCCAAGAGGGAGTGTTAATGTTGTGGCCTTCAAAAAGATCAAAATGCATCCTATGCTAGTCAATGTGAGTCGACAACCTGATGTTTATTTAGATTATTCATGTATGAGACATCGATTCTCTTAGGAAGAAAGGTATGGAGTCACATCCTGTAGTAACACTAAGATGAGCATATAAACAAGGTATGCCTCCATGACAGAAGAGGAAGTGGAAGGATCTGCATCAGTGGACATTCAAAGATCTTGATTCAGAGGGAGTAGACCATGTTTTGTTGGTTACCTAGTGATCAAGACACTATAGTAGAGAATTATGATGAATTACCATGTGAGAAGGCTATGTTTTCATGTCAGTGGGAGAAGCTAGAAGATCAAATTAAGAAAGCAACCCAGGATCATGGTCATATTAATTTAGAGGAAGCATTCCTGATGTTGAGGAATAAAGTCTTAGCTAAAATGATGGTTTTTAGCGTTAGTGATCTATCATTTGGTATCTTAAATGATTCTTGTCTTTGATAGACAAATTTAAGGTGGAAGCCTTCCTCACTTGATAATAGTGAACCAAAGTGTCAAGATAGACTACTTAATTGTGTGTCCCGACTGTGCAGAGATCTTGACTCTTGTTATTACTAGATGTGTAATAACGAAACCATATCATGATAGACTACTTAATTGTGTGTCCCGACTGTGCGGAGATCACGATATTCAAGTCTATTTTCATGACGAGACTACATTAAATTGTGTGTCCCCAAAGTGTCAGAAGTCATGGTAGACTTTATGGGCCCATTCATTTTGTGTTATGAAAGTTGACGATCTTTCATGTGTGTTGGGTTACTATTTCAAGGTGACTATCTTGAAAATAGTTAACCAGGCTTCAAGATTGACTCCCAAAAGGGACTGTCCAGGATGTGCCGGATATCTTGTTGCTTATGTTATTACTGGATGTGTAATAACTTGTCAAGATCGACTCCCGAAAGGGTCTGTCCCAGATGTGCTGGATATCTTGACACCTATCATGATCGACTCCCAAAAGGGTCTGTCCCGGATATGTCAGATATCATGATATGAAAAGATTCTACAAATTCTATTAAACTCTCTCTCAAGAGGGAGTGTTAAAGTATTGTTCGTTCATGTTTAATAAACAATGAGACAATCATGATATGCATATAAATATAGATATATTTATATATATATACTATATAATATAATTGAAAAGTAAGTATATATTAATATGCATATGTGTGTGTGTGTGTCTATATATATATATATATATATATATATATATATATATATATATATATATATATATATATATATATATATATATATATATATATATATATATATATATATATATTATACAAAGTATGAATAAACTATTGGTTAAGATATGTTAACTAATAGTTATGTAATGAAGTGACATGACCATAAGTATATACGGTCATGTCTATTCATTACATGACTATTCGATATATACATATAGCCTATTGTTATTGTAGAATCAATCAATAACGAAGGAAATTGTATTCTACAATATCAAATGAGTATATATTATCTCTATAGGATGATCTAGATTTCACAACAACAAGAAAAATTCATCCTCAACTATGAACAATGAAATATTTTCCAATCATTCACCTCAACAAGAAAAATGAATCACAACAAATGCGAACTATTGATTTACAGAAAAAATAAAAAAGAAATGCATTTAGCTCTTTGAAATGCGAACTATTGATTTACATATTTATAATGAGTCTATATAGTGCTTCAACTTGGAAAATAAGAAACTTGTAGGTAGGTTTTCATCTACCAAAAATATGGTGTAATAAAATTAAATCTGAATTTTAACAATGCAAAACTACTCCTAAACTGATTTCTAACTATTTTTCTTGGATTCCCATCCATTTACACATCATATATAGGAAAAATTAGACTTGAATAAGACACTTAAATGTAGAAAATCAAATTGCAATTCCACCATTTCTTCTTCTTCTTTGCACACAATTTTCTCTTCACCTTGTTATTCACACCCAAAATGCATGGATCTAACTTGTCTTATAATTTATAACTAATAGAAGACCCATTGACTTGAAAAAATAACCTCCAACTTGCATGCATTCCTCTCAAAAATTGAATCTTCAAAAAAAAAAAAAAGCAATTGACAAATGCATGCCTAGGAATTTTGGGTTGTGGAACTCTGAAAAATGCAACATTGAAAAATGAACAAGTCAAGAAATTTGATTTAGGAATTTCAGGGTTGTAAACATCCAAAAATCCAAAGATTTGTGGATATCTAAAACTCCAAAAAACTTGACCTCTAAAAATAGCTAGGTCCACAATGACTTGATTTAGGAATTTTGAGGTTGTGGAGATCCAATACTCCAAAAAATTGTGGACATCTAAAACTTTGAAAAAATTGACCTCTTAAAATGGCTAATTCCACAATGACTTGATTAAGGAATTTCAAGGTTCTGGACATCTGAAACTCCAAAAAACTTTGGACATCCAAATCTCCGAAAAAACATGCCCTCTAAAAATGGCTAAGTTCACAATGTCTTGATTGAGGAATTTGGGGGTTGTGGACATCCAAAACTTTGAAATTTTTTTGACATCTGAAACTCTAAAAAAAAAATCATCTAAAAATGGCTAAGTCCACAATGACTTGATTTTCTAGAATAACCCTCAGGTAATCCACTTTGAACCTTTAAATTACTTCATTGATCTTGTCAAAATTGGGAAAATTCATAGCATCCAACTTTTGTTTTTTTCATTTCTAGAAAGAAGCCACCTTAGAGATAAATTCTTGAAACTTATATGATCTATGATCTCACTAAGGCATCTATTGGAAATCATCCTGGGTGTTCACTTCGGTTACAATTCTCATGTATTGTTGAACGATATTCTTGGTAAAATATAAATTCTCTTTGTTCTCATCTTCATACAGCTACAAGTCAATCCCATAGCAAAATTTATATAACTCATTAGTTCATAACATGCCATACTGAGATTCTCAGTTCTACAACCAAAAAAAATGCCTCATCAGCAATCTTTATTGAAATTAGAAAATTAAGCTAGAGAAACTAAGTCTACATGCAGGGAAAATAAATCTAACTCTAAAAACAAAATAAAGAAAGTGCTAGACCTAATTAAAACCTATCAAAAGCTAAAGAAAACCCCTTCACTACATCTTTTTAACTTGCATAGGTAAAACAAACTCTAAAAAATACATAAACAAAAAATAAGCCAAAAAGGGGAAAAGAAAAGAGGGGGAAAAAATACAAAAAATTAACTCAATCGGATTCCAACTATTGGGAGCACATGGGAACACAATATGATTCACTATATGCCTAATCAAATTTACCATAAGTGACCCTCAAGAAACCAAAAGTGAAAAAAGGGGGTTCCCCATTTGGCCAAGTGGCTAAAATGGGGTATGTGTTGTGAAGCTACAACAAATATCCTTGACAAAAGGAGAAATGACCAAGGTATTTTGATAAGGAGTTCTCTTTTTTCTAGACCTAATTCCTCTAGGACTTCCACTAGGTCCTTCTCCTAACCTATTTAGGGTTCATCTAAGGCTCTAGTTCTATCAGAGATTCTTCCACAATCACCTATCTCTCCAAGACCTCTCTACAAAGTCACCAACTCAACATTGTCTTCGTGTTCCCTTCCATGGACTCATCTTCTCAAGCCCATCACATAAAAACTTCAAATTGAAAATCTTTTCAATTGAAAATAAGACCTCCTAAAGGCTACCCTTGAATGGTTTTGAGGTTCTCAAGTCTTCAAACCCTTTTTTTCATTATTTGATCTCACCAAAGTTGGACAAAAAGGCTACACACCCCAATTAGGCATAATTAGGTCTTTCAACCCACCTTCTGAACTATAACTCTCCAAATTTCCACACAAGTGCCTAAAAAACTTTTATATTCAGACACCCTTTTTGAAGTTCTTAAGGATTTTCAAGGTTTATGGACCTCATGGCATCAGTACAGTACCTTCCTATTACTGTGCCTATTTTTAAGGCCTAATTGCTAAGCATTGATCATCGTAGAGAAATGGATCTTTCTCCCTTAAAAAGGTTGTTCAAAACTTCTCCTTCACAACATAGAGTCTTTAGACACTTTTCCTTACATCTTCACCCTTTGATTGATTATTTCAATCCTTGAAGCCTTCTATCTACTGTTTGCAACATTCAAGCTTCCTAGTTGGACTCATTGTGGCTCACGTAGGCCTTGATGCTAAAATTATCTCCCCTACATTCTTGGACACAAAAATTCATATTTACACTATATACACATTTCTCTAGCATTTCCCATAGGGTTATATAGTACCCACCATTGGTTTTCATGCTAGAGAAATTTTTCATCTCTCAACCCTGTCTAGGCCAGTGAACTAGTCACAGAGGAAAGAATTATGAAAATAAAAGTAAAGAAAACCTAATCCTAAAGATACACACCCAAATTGAAAATAGAAACACAAATCTAAATGTACATGGATAGGCTAGGCTCAGATCAATCCATAGCACAAGGATAATCAAGCTCCTAGCACTGTGTTGGTTCTACAGAGAACACTAGTGAATTGTATTAAAAAACAAAATATTATAAAACATGCCAACCCTCATCTCTAGTTATAAAATCACTTAAACAAGTTAGGGAGACTGGGCCAAACTTTTGAAATAGATCCCTAACTTCTTTTAGCCTTTGTGAATCATTTTGACAATTCTTGTCATTGCAACTTTTGAAAAGTTGCAAAGTTGTCATTGACAACTTTGACAACTTTTGTTGCCAAGCTTGTGTCACTCAAATGAGTTCTAGGTGACCTCAATGGTGTGACTAACTCTTTGAGACCCTTTCCTTTCATTATTCCCTCATTTTGGGATGTCAAACTATCCTTTGACCAACTAGATTACTAAGTTAACAACTACACAAAGTAAACCAAGACTAACCAAGCCTAGAGAAGACCTTGACTAACTCTTAGCCAACCTTCCTAAGGACTTTCTAGGCTTCACACACTCACTTGGGACTCTTCATAGTCCTTATTAAAATAGTGACTTGGTTAAAGTCACTACAATCCAAAATGTTTATACTAGGGTAGCCTAAATACCCTAGGTGCTTCTGCACCACATTTCTTTACTGACAAATAACCTCTCCAAATCTACCTTGTAATATAATGAATGCATATGTTTTCTCATGGGAGAATTGTTTCACCAACCTCTAAATTGATGTCAAATTGTTGAACTATCTATTGTGTGATATTGTGTGTTAATTCCATTGAAACCTTGACAAAGTATCTCAGGTTAATGCCAATATTAGACCATTCTTCACACAATCAACATGGATTCCCTAGGAAAAGTTCTGCTACTAGTTAGGCATCTATAGCACTGATAAATTTTCATATTTTTTTTCAGCATAAGCTTGCTCTACTACTAGTCAGGCATGCATAGCCCTAGCAAAAATTTCTAGGATCACCCCTTTATTCCAACTTGAGCATTTATTTCTTTGTTCTTCATTTTGAATAATTACATTTGGGGTGGATTACTTTGTAACCCTTTTGAATTTTTTTTGTCTTCTTTGATTTTTGAATTGTTGGACTGATCTTCCTCAACTTTTGAATTGTTACATGATTTGTCTTGATATTTGAATTGTTGAATGGTATGTTTTTGGTTGGAACTTGAATGATTTAGGTTGCCCATCTATATTTCTATATTTACAATCACCCTTATAGATTACTTAGTAATCTTTATTTTCTTATAATGCTATTAATTTTTTTAGTCAGGATTATAGGGTTATAAACTAGTGGTTATCCATGCCAATGTGCTAATAATGAATCTGATCAACACTCCACCAAGAAACTCAAGTTTATTATATCATTTTAAAGTGTTCTTAGGATTCAAATAGTTGGCATTAGACACTTTCCAGATTGTCAGTAAAAAAATAGTTCCACTACAAACTTCTACATGTCATTTCTTGTAAAGATACACTCTTTGGGATGTTTTGGCTAAGAAATACCTCTTCCTTCTATCAAGAACTAGTTAGGGTGGACTACCTATTTTGAAAATCCTCAAAAAACACTTACTTCTCCCAAGACCGACAAACAAAAAGAAGAGAAAAAAAAACCAAAAAATCATAAAGAAAAACTAACTAAAACCTATCTAATCAAACTAAAGTTAAATTATATACAAGAAACTAAGAAAAATAGAATATGAGTTGCTTATTAATTCTTTTTTCTTTACATATAGTAGCAATAGCATAGTTTGTATAGCTCTAAGGAACACAAACTCATATGTGTACTCACAAAAATAAAATTTCAGCAAGCTTGGTTTAAATTCTAGGTACAAATTATACAAAATCAGAAGTTGTGGTGACTCTCCCTAATCAAGATTACTCTAAAAACATGTTTTATTACCCTTAGCATCATATTCAAACTAAAAATTGTCAAAATACAAGGGATAATAGAAAGATACAACCTAATTTAACGATTTTCCAACTATGAGTGTATACTCACACAACATGATTTTTTCTTTTGGAGGTCTTAACTCTTGATAGACCACTCTATCCTCATAAATTACATGAACACCATAAGAAAAAATAGGTATTGATTATGTACTATACCTTTCATTAAAACAAGGCTCAAAAGGAAAATCATTGAGACTCTAATCTTTGTTATCATCACCATTAATCCTAAATAATAAATTATCACATTTAACCTCATTAGGACTAAAAATTTTATACATAAACATATCTTTTGAATTGTAAGAATCATTAGAATCATCAATAAAATCATTTTCTCCCTCAATCCTTAAAGGAACATGTTCAAAATTGTCCTTACCTTCTAAAGAAATCTCCCAAGCTAGTAAGAAGTCAGGACAACTTACTTATGGATGTAGATCAAATAGATGTAGATAAATTGGCTACTAAAAAGTCTGATATATGCATGAAATACTCACACATTGACATTTATTTACTCAAACATGATACCAAATAAAGAACTTTGTCTACTCATCTGATGATAGAGACAGGGAGTCACATTGTTTGTTAATTGGAAGGGCCCAATAATTTTCTTCCTCGAGACATGATTTTTTATCTTCATCATATTCCTTTTGATCATCCTCTTGGACCTCTTGTGTCTCTTCCATTTGATTTTTCATCATGTTTAACATTCAAAAGAGGAATGGCATCATAACTCATGATTTTATAAGAAGAGACTTCTTCATTTTCAGTTGTCATGAAAATGCCTATAAATGTGTCTATAATTTCACTTTCTTCATCATTTTGAATTGTCCCACCATCATTCTCTTGTATTATGATCACTTTATCTTCCTCATTAGGAAAACACATATCTTGGAAAGTCTCATGGGTTTGATCATTTTTATCTTATCCCTTGCTTGATTGACTATCCCAATGATCCTCTATAGGAATTAATACCTCTTTAATGGTCATCTTTGTTTTCAAATATAATTCCATCATTCTAAGAAAAACATGGTAATTTGTCTCACAATGTTTATTTTTGAGGTGTATCCTACATCCATCCATCCATCCATCCATCCAAAATCTAATATGACATAGGAATACCCAATTCTTGCAACCTCTCATTCAGTCTACTTTGTTCAAGTTGAATAT
Source organism: Chamaecyparis obtusa (assembly GCA_027943335.1). Lineage (NCBI taxonomy): Eukaryota > Viridiplantae > Streptophyta > Pinopsida > Cupressales > Cupressaceae > Chamaecyparis > Chamaecyparis obtusa. The sequence goes on from BSBK01011449.1 coordinate 130,842, forward strand.
CCACCCAACATAGATTATAATATTTATCTCTTCATCATATGAGAATTTCTCAGTTGACCTTGTGGGGATGAAAACTATTCTTTTCCTATTGATCGTGCATGAAAATGGTTCTGGGAAAGTATTGGATATGTCTGATTATCTTTTATTTTTCCATCATTCCTTGATAATTCATGACTTATTTTTGTGGAGAAATGATTTGGTAAGTTGAGTTCTTGATTGCAATTAGGTTTTAGACCCATCTCATATTCATTGAACTGCATAAATTATCATGGTCATATGAATGACCAACAAGCTTTTCATTAGAAAAATATCATGATTTATTTCATTGAACATTAGAGTATAGAAAGAATATGAAAATATAGTCAAAGAAGTATCATTGGGAGGTAAAATACTTTCATCCAAGGTTGTATCATGGGAATTTTGAATCTAACTTAGATCTTGAAAGTTATTGATCTGATTCTTTCTATTGACTACCTACATAATTTGGAGATAAGACAAGTTGTAATTTATGGAATCAGATGATTGCAGGTGATTTGATGTATTGATTGGATTGACATAGAGCTACAGTGGTTGGTAACATTCGATCAATTTCATATTGAAAATTCCATCTAGATTATTTGTACCACTTGTAACATCACATCCACATCGTGGAAAGAAAATAGTCTTGCTAAATTAATCAAGAAAGGTATTAATATTGCTAAAAGATCTAATTGTTATTGTAAATGAGACAACCAAACACCACAAATAATTCTCTTTTATTATTGAATTATGTATGCACCATCCTTTTCGAACCTTTGACCCTTTGAAATAGGAGAATATACCAATGATTAAATTGGGTAATAGACTCTTGAGGTGTCCTTCTCATAGTAGAAAAATAAAATAGTGAATCTTGTGTATTCTATTAGGAATGGGAACACTGAGAGGGGGGGTGAATCAGTGTTCACTGTATTTTATCTTTTTACTTAATCTTTAAACTGAACTTAAATGCTTAAGTACTAAAATGAACATCCACATAAAGATGAAACATTAAATCAACACATAACACCAATATGGTTACGAGGAAACCCAAATAGGTAAAAACCCCGATGGGAATTGACACCCACTAATATTTTGTACTAGTGTTTTATGATCCTTGTTAGAAGATCCTTAACCCTGTTAGGAGTTTCTTTACAATGTATGAAGTACAATAGACCTTGTCAAGGGTCAAACCTTGTTAGGACTCTTTTACAATAGTCCCTATTAGGGGAGTGGACACACTATCCTAGAGCTCATTGCTCAAGTGGTGAAGGCTACAACCTTTTGATCTCAAATACACACTATATCTGCCAGATGAACTATCACTGTGACACTGCTTGTCAAATTAGTTCCTTTGATGCACTGATGCTTTGACCTCTTGAAAAGATCTAATACATCTTATAGTCTCTTTGCACACTTCTTTTCTACTTGTCATAACTATATATCAACTTCTATGTGAATTACAATGGGTGCATGTCATATTAATATGCGCATACAAAATAAACAACTAGGTCGGCCCTTAAACCTATTACATACAACACTTACAATTTAATTGGCTCAAGCGTGTTTACAAAAAAACATATATACATGTCAGAAACCTAATTACAATGGGTGCATAACCTTTACATCATTAGAATATAACCGCAACTCAAAATGCTAACAGTCGGCTACTTACTCTCTTCTTCTCTGGCACACACTGGTTGTGTAACTTCAACTATCTATATCTTTCTCATACTTGCATATCTGATCATGCACTCATAGACTAAGCATGAATATAGTCTAACCAAATTATCTTCTAGGGTGCATACCATAACTCTATCATACGCATGTGCGCTGATGCTCTAAGCTTCAGGAACTCTATACACTGTCTAGTCTTCAACACTTAGCTACTTTTTGACCTTCCCATCAAGTGTGCTAACTCCAAACTACTATATGAATTTGTTTCCATAATGAAAACACTATTCTAAGTCATATACATCAGTATAGCCAACTTGCCAACAATCTCCCCCTTTGTCATTGATGGCAACAAAGGAATATGGCTAAGTTGCTAACTATCATTAATACAAAAAAAATTTTTGTCTTATATCTCCCTATACATATCTTTCTATCTCATATCTCCTTATGGATATGTGCAAGATCATGAGGGGCCAAACTATGCCCTTAAGTGGCAATGAAAAATCAGCAAATCAGGGTTAGTCAACTTGACGTGAAAATTTCAACTAGCTATGAACCTAATATCAAAAAGTTGTAACAATAGAATCTATAGAAAATTGAATCTAGTTTCTAAACTACTAGGTCTTTTTCAAGAAAAAGTTAGTATGATTGGTGAAAAGTATAGATTTCAATGCAGCAGTACGAAAATTTCAAGAAAAAAATAAGAAGTAGGTGTATATCTGACCACCTTAATCATAATCAAATGATAATATTTATTATAATATTTTAAATATAAGTAGTGGACTCATGCTTGGATGTGATGCATATTTTTTGTAATTTTATTCCAAAAAAATAATTAATTATGAATTTTTTGCTACAACATTTTTAGAATAAAAAAAACTCATGTCTGACAACCTTAACTCATTCAAAACTTTACAAAATTCAATTTTATTTATTTTTCCTTATAGTAGGCAAAGCATAGAATGTGACGCATTTTTCAGATTTCAAAAATGTTATACCGTTTGAAAGTTATAGTCATTTTTCAATTAGTATATAAATCAGCACTTTAGAGGTAGCTCAATTAGAAAATAACTAATAATTACCTACCAAATTCAAAATTTGACAGCAATTATATCGATAGAAAGTTGATAATCTCCTTAAGATACCCTTTTCATTTTATCAAATTCAGGTAAAAAAAGTCGTCAGCTACATTGTCAAAGTTTTGAACTGACATTGCCAATTTTTGGCCCCTCATGATCTTGCACATACCCTTATACATATGTATCATCCATATTCTACACATACTCCCCCTTTGACATTAATGACAAAGGTGTGTCAAAACTAAATCTACAAAAACTTACTGTGATAGAACATCCGGATATGCAATCTGTAGATTTTGGATCTCCTTCCAAAATGTGATCAGTGAATTTACAATCTATAGATGGGCGCATAAAGCATACTGTAGCTTCTCCATCTTCTCTACATCAATGCTAGAACCTTGATCATATGTCACCATGGTGAAATCGATCTCCTTGATATTCTAATTTAGTATGTCTAATGAGGGCACAAGAGCATTCCTTAGCTGGGTCTGCCTAGCCCTTATCTTGATCATCTCTTTTTTTGCCTTCTCAATCTTGTCTAACTATCCTTGGTAGACATTTTTTCACATGTTCACATCAACAGATGGATCTTCTACTAATTTCCTTATGCTATCTATCATGACTTCTACCTCTTGTACCTTTTTGTACAGATCACTAGTTAACTTGTCTTGGTTCATACATTCAGCAATGATCTTTCTTCCTTTTGTTGTAAACTCCTTTAGGGATGCTTGACCAGCCTTTAGTGAGCTCAGGTCAAGTGTATAGTTGAAAACCAATTCAATTAATCTTTTCTTTAAGTACTTCTCCTCTGCAACTAAGGATGCAAATTCTTCCAAGCTAGAGAAATTGTTTATGAATTGTGAAATGACTACACTTACATCCTCAACAAAGTGTACCTTGGACACTTTCTTATCTACGGGTAATAAACTATTCAATATTTTCACTGAATCTACAAGGAGAGGATCCCTCATCACTTGTTTCTCCTTGGCCTTCTCCATAGCTAAGATGCTAAACTTAATTAGGTCTTCTTCTCCCCATGAGTCCAAACTAGTTTTGTTAGGTGTCAAACTTGACAACAATGCTGCTGAGGGAGTAATGGGAGTGCTATCCATCACTTCTTGTTTTAACTTGATTTGTTTAGCTGATGTTTCATCTTTTTGTTCACTTCCTTTTACCTCTTTTTCTTTTTCTTTTTCAGCTTCTTTTTCTTTTTCTCTTTCTTTCTTATCTTCCATCTTTCTTCTTCTTTCTCATTTGTTATATCCTCAATCAAAATTTCTTCTTGATGAGTAGGAGTGTTACTGCATAAGATTTTAGCTTCTTGTGTGCTCAAAAAATCTTCTTCAAACTTGTCCAACTCAGTGTTAGTGGCTGCCATGGCTATCTCTACATTATCAATGATAATGGTGCTATCTTTTAGTGACTCTATCATAGGCGCATACTTAACTATCTTTGTTTGTGTTTCAACTGCAAGCACTGAGTCCTGAGGACCTATTACTGATGCATTAGTGGGCTCTACCACCTTGACTTCCCTTAAGGGTGCTTGTGAGTTCTTTATGTTCCTTGTTACTCTTGAGGATGGATGACCAATGTTAATCTCTTTCTTCCTCTTTGGCATTGCCTTATACTTAGGAGGAGCAGTAAGGTAAATGGTTTCTTTGGGTGTAGAAGGAGTAACATCAGTATTACCCTTCTGTTCATCAAATTTTTCAATCTTCACTTTCTTCAGCTTAGCATCATCTAATTATGCCTTTTCTTCATCAATTCTCTCTAATTCCAAAGCAATCTTTTGTTCCCTTGCTTTGTCTAGGTCTTCTTGAGACACTCCATCTATTCTTAAGATCTCAAAGGTAATCTTGGTAACCTTCCTTTTTGTTGTTGCGCTATTCATTTTAGCTTCTACCTCTCTTATCTTCTCCTCATAGGTTCCCCATCTTGGCTCATTGGGGTCTTTAGGTGATGCTAATAGAACTTGAATATAAGCCTCTAGAATAGGTTCTTTACTTCATATCCTAGTGGATGAATCCACTTTGCTCTTGGTTCAACTGCCTCCATGCATGTTGTGTCTGTCTCAACCATAAAACAAATAGTATCCTTGTATTTCTCAACAATGTTTTATGGTATCCTGTACATCATCTGCATTTTTACCCTGAATGTCTTCAACTCTAGTGTCATATAGTCTCTTAGAGTGCTCTCTATAGATTCCTTGAAAGATATCTGAGGCATGGTAGGAATAGTCCTGTCTAGATATGAATCTAACACCTTTCCAACACTATGGAATACATATAGATAATTAGGGACCCAAACCTAAATATCTTGGTTTTATCATGCTTGATTGCCCTGATGTTGTCAATTAGCTGTGTGCGCAAGATCTCACATAGGTTGAACTCTCTATTTTCATTAACAATTTTCATGGCTATAAGAATTGTGGTTGCAAAGACACTATTTACCTTGCTCACTAGTACATTTGAGGTCAAATTCTGACGGCCATTTGTCAGCATTTCGACAGATAAGTCTGTCACCATTTTTGTGTAGGAAATTGTGATAGAAGACTTATTCATCAGTTTACTGACACCATATCACGTCGGAAACTTGCACATGGAAAAAACTTCATTATGGCATTTTCTGCGGCTCATCCATCAGAATTCTAACACAACGACCTATCAGACATATACAATCTCTGTCATAATTAACTATCGAAAACATATCCTTTCTGACATTATAATTGTTGGAATAGCGATAGTTTCCAACTAATTCTAACAGATATATCTGTCAATGATATGGCATTAATGTCAAAGTTTCTATCAAAATATTTCTATTTGTGACACTTAAACTATCCGAAGAGTGACAATCCTTCAACATTTCTCCAACAAGTCTCCTTGTCGAACGTATAGCATTACTATCTGAAGTATTGTCATAAATTATTTTTCTCTGACATTTCATCTATCGAATGCATAGCACTTCTGTTGGAATTAATTATGAAGTGTCAAAAAACTGATGGATATGCACATTAAAGATAAAATAGCTCAAGAGACCATCATAGGTTCTCTCTTTCTTCGGTCTATATTATTGACATAATGTTTTACCTTTCATTAGCTCATCAGATCCAGAGATTTAAAAGAATTTAATAGAATATTTTCATGACAATGTATATTATTTAAGTTGACGTTGCATGAATTTATCTACTTCGCACACCTGTAGACTATGAGGATGGTGATAAAGAAGCATGGCCATGGGAGGAGATGCTTCTTTATCGCCATATTCATAGTATACAAGTGCATGAAGTAGATAAATTCATGTAACATCAACTTAAATAATATACGTTTTCATGAAAATATTCTATTAAATTCATTCAAATCCCTGGATTTGATGAGCTAATGAAAGGTAAAACATTCTATCAATAATATGGACCAAAGAAAGAGACAACCTATGATGGTCTCTTGAGCTATGTTATCTTTAGTCCTAGCTACTATCCTAGCTACTTGTCAATCATCGAGAATAATCACCACCTTGCATTTATGTACACTACACAAATTGATCCCAGTCTCGCAAAAACAATTTACACTTGTACATCTCATCAATACTGGAGGCCTAAAGTAATTTTATACGATCACTAGCACATTTCATGCATGGATGAGAAATAGTATCCAAAGTTTCTAGATAACCTTTTTTGCGAAGAGGAATGAGTGCAAGCCAAAGAAGGGATAATTCCACAATAGAAAGGAAGACATATTTTTAGCCTAGGTCTGGATCCTACCCCAATTGTTGAAGGATTCAAGGCCAGTCTAGAAAGATGTCTTCCCATTCTATCTGCAACATTGTGTCCATCCATGATCTCAGGAATATCATTGTCTTTCTACTCTTCATTTGCCAAAATATATCGCTTCTTCAAGCTTGCAAAGTAATCTTATTAATAAAAGAACTCTTGCTAACATTAGGGTACCCATGGATCAAAATAGTTGATGTTATTGGTGCTTGTGCTCAAGGATATCAATTCACTATTTTGAAATGGCCAAATCATTTTTATTTCATTTTTAGAGAAAAGGAGTGGGAGAAAATGAGCGAGTGAAAGTTGATCGAGCACGAGAGAAGGCATTACATTTTATTTGATCATGAATGCTCTCTGAAATGACCAATCATGTTTTCTATTTGAATTTTTTTGGTGTTTTTTTTTCCCATATTCAGTAGATAAAAATCATGGCAGAAGCCACTTAGCCATTTTTTTGATGTTCCAGGTATTTTACAAAGATATAGGTATGTGGATTTATCATTCAGTTGCTTGCAATTATTGGTCAAATGCAAGTATTTTGTCAAGTTGAAAGGGCAAGATATTAGTTTGGTGTTTTCAGTTTATGTTAAAAGTTGATTTGGTAAAATCCTCAAAAAACACACATGTTCTAAAATGTAAAGAAGTTGAATTTTAAATGTAAGATATATATCTCATCCATAGTAATCAAAAGAAAGGACATGAAACTTATAAGGAAATTTACCAATCCAAAAATATAAGTGAATAGGAAACATGATTGGTACCTTATGAATTGGTTTTTGAGGTGCACAATCTTCATCAATATCCTAAGAACAAGACCCCTCCTCATGAAAAATGCATTTAATGGATTAAAAAAATCTACAAAACTGAACCAATGGCATTTTTAGAACAAAGAAATAGATTGACAATAATATGCTAAAAATTCTACTATGTTTAATACAGGCAAAAGGACTAGTCCCAAAAATTCTTAAACATACTTTATCTGATATGATAATAACATGCTAATTAAAGTAATAAAGGTGTTATCTGCATTTAATCTACCAATTACTAATTACACAAAAAACAAATTACAAAACTAAACCAATGGCATGTTATTCGTGTGGTACAAGGAAGATTTGGCTATGAAAAAAAAAGTGAAACGACCTCATCATTTTTATTTCAATTGGATAGAGGAGCAAAAGCTAAGCACGAGAGAAGGTATGTGATTTCTTCATCTTTTGAGCATCTGGCATCATATTCGACTGTAAATTTCAAATGCATTGCATTTTATTTAATCATGAATGCTCTCTGAAATGACCGCATTCTACTGGTGTCCTGCCCTGGCCTGTGCTTTATCTCCATTATTTGATATTATTGGTGCTTGTGCTCAAGGATATCAATTCACTATTTTCAAATGTTTGGATCATTTAGACAGTTACATTTCCTGATTGTTCCTCTAGTACACAGTCAGGAAATGTAACTATCTAATGATTATATGTAATTTTGAATGGATTAAATGCTTTATTCTTGGTAGAAGTGAATGGAAGGAATAGTGTGTATTAAATACAATCTAGTCACTTATTGAATTCTTTGGAGACTACTAGTTTGACTATCCATGAGCTACCAGTGACTGTGATTCATTAAAGGATACAAAACCCTTCATTTTGGGGTTATTGTGTGTGGATTCAAATGTAGGTTTGATTTGGTTAATGTTTCGAAGAGATCAATAAAGTATTTAAAGAAAAAATTACATGTTTGGAGAGGTTTGAGAGGCACTTATCATGATTGTACCCTCACAAACATCGGCATAGACTAGGTTTACTAAGTTTCCTTTCTCTATTTTGAGGTTTCCTTTCTCTGTCACAGGGGTATAGTTAGAGGGTTCATTGACAAAATGATCCTTCAAATGGTTACTATGAATATGAATGATTTGATATAGCATATTGGTCATTTTACTTGAAGTTTGGAATAGCTTGTGCAAGGGTGAAAGTAGTTTTGATTGTTTTGGTCATGACTGTTCCTCTACACAGTCAAGAAATGTAACTGTCTAATGATTATATGTAATGTTGAATGGATTAAATGCTTTGTTCTTGGTAGAAGTGAATGGAAGGAATAGTGTTGGTGTTAGGTTTTATTTATTATTGAATTCAATGGTTTCCAAGATGTGTTGAGGAGTTTGCTCCTTGTTTAATGTTAACTGTTCCTGTACAATCCACTCATACAATAGTGAAGTTACAAAACTAAATTGATGGCATGTTTACAAAAAAGAAATAGAATGATAATAATATCCTGAAAATTCTATTCTATTTAATACACGCCAAAGGACCACATTCTAAATTTCTATCACTGAAATGACCACATTCTACTGGTGTCATGCCCTAGCCCATGCTTTAACTCCATTATTTGATGTTATTGGTGCTTGTGCTCAAGGATATCCATTTTTTTGAAATGTTGACTGTGGTTATCAAATGGACATCCTGTGAGTTTCTAGCTAGGTTCCATTTGTATTGACAGCTTAGGGCATCAAATGTATTGTATCATTGATAGTTGATACTTTTTAAAAAGGAAATAGGACAAAGAGTGATTTTTATTTAGTTTCTCTATTTTGATCCCTAAGTGGCTTACAACACTAGAGAAGTATATGCAGATTTATGGATGTAGTTGTAGGATACATAGCAACCAATAATTCATAATAAATCCATGCATCTAATTTGAATAGCAATTAATACAAAGAATTAGGGTCCTCCAATGGACCAATCATCTAGACCTTGACTGTCCCCTCAACTAGTGGCCCTTCAAAACTAGGTTATCATGCAATTAGTGAGTGATCCTTCATTCTCTTAGTGAGCTTCTAAGTAGGCACCATTTGTATATTTGATAGCTTAGGGCATCAAATGTATATTGTATCATTGATAGTTGAGACTTTGTTAAAAGGAAATAGGACAAAGAATGATTTTGATTTAGTTTCTCTATTTTGATCTCTAAGTGGCTTACAACAGTAGAGAAGTGTATGAAGATTTACGAATGCAGTTGGAGGATACATAGTAGTTGATAATTCACAAGAAATCCATGCATCCAATTTGAATAGCAATTAATACAAAGAAATAGGGTCCTCCAATGGCCCAATCATCAGGACCTTGACTATCCCCTAAACTAGTGACCCTTCAAAACTGGGTTATCATGCAATCGGTGAGTGATCCTTCATTCTCTTGGTCTGCCCTACAACCAAACATATTGGAAATACACAATACAATGATAAAAAGTCTTTCACAATCCCCCTTTCCTCAAGGAACACTATCAACCATCCCTTCCACACAACATTTCACTATTGTATGAGTGGATTGTGCAGGAACAGTTAACATTAAACAAGGAGCAAACTCCTCAACACATCTTTGTTGTAAACATGCCATTGGTTCAGTTTTGTAAAAAAAAAAATTATGTTAAATGCATTTAAATGGAACATTAAGCATAGTAATAATATGATTATTCTATTAGTAATTGTAGATTAAATGCCCATAACAACTTTATCAGTTTAGCATGTTATTATAAGATACTAAAGAAGACCTGCTATTTGTCAGAGAAATCTTCACTATCCTCCACAATGAAGACAATGAAGATTGACCTCCTGCCCCACAACAAAGAACATTGTAATAAGAATAAGATAGTGTCAAGAAACATTTTCACAAATATGAAACGTGAGGAAAAGTAATAACATTAACAGTACCAAGATTCACAGCATTAAATTTCACTTGTGAATGAGTTTCTATGGTGGGTTGCCCAGCATCAAAAATATGTTGAGTTGCATTTGAGTTGTAACTAAGAGTATCATGTAGAATAGACCCTAAACTTTGAAAGCATTCTCCAGCTTGGCAATTCAAAATTCAATATAGGAAAGCATCAGTAAGTGAAATAAATTATAGGCATCAAGATCAACATCATCATAATCATTAGACATAAATTATAGACATCAACATCAACATAATCATAATCATTTGGAGGGTATTCATTTTGGTCCTTGGATAGTACTATGTTTCTTGAAAGTTCTTGTGATGCTTCTAAACTTTAAAGACATATTTTATGGCTTAATGATAATATAGATTAGTGTTTTGTTTTCTAATGGAATGTTGTTGATCATTCATGGTCTTGAAGAAAATTTTGATTGTTTTGATTCTTGAGTCTTGATGTTGTTTCTCAATGTGATATAGACTGACCACAAGATGGTTCAGTTGGTCCTCTCTTTCTATTTAATCATTTGTCTTGTTCATGGTGTAAGTGTCAATGTGTTATAATCCAACCAGCATGTCATACCCCCACTTCTGAAAAACCTCACAGCATGCAAATCAAAGCCAAAGACTTGGGTGATCAGCACACACAAATAGTGATTACCCTTAGGAAACAATGATCATTAATATTCATTAATGGTGGGTGGTGATTCCTTGGTAATAAAGGCATTGCCATCATTCATCATCTTAACCAAGTCATGGGTGGTGATCCTTGAATATGGAGTGAGGAAGAAGGAAAATTGGAAAACAAAATATGGAATAATCAGGTTGGAATTGGAGAAGAATTCAGAAATAAACTTGAATTAGAAAAAAGCCAAGTTATCTGGTTCTTTGTTTGAGGCTAGGTTTCAATTCTACTTTTGTTCTCCTCTGGGTTCGACTTGGGTTCCTTTGGTAGGAACTTGGGTGCCTGGGCCAATCCCGAGTGCACCTGCAATATTATAAATATGATACATGAGGTATTTTATTCATAATTTTATAGGCTAACTCATTATTATGGTAACATGGGTATGACCACACTCCATGCCTTATAATGGTACCCAACATCGAGTGTGGTTCAAATGAAGTTGAACCAAATGCTGACCATGATGGCTATGATCATGATGAAGATAAATATGAATATTAAATCTAAAATATGGCTTGTAATTTGAATTGTCATTGTGAATGAAGAAAATATAGATTCAAGTTGACTCATTCTATGTTGTAGTATATTTGTTCCCTAGATCTACCATATTATATATGTGTAGCCTGTAAGGCACATCTTCTACTCATCCATGTATCATAGCTCGATGAGAGTTCTTAGGAGAAAGACAAGATGTTAGTGGGAGATGGAGAGACCAATATTAGAACACCACTTGAAGCCTTGCAATGTTGAGAGTGGGATAAAAGCTACACTTGAGACCCTATATAAGGAACAAACTTATTGAGCTTCACTTTGTTCCGAGAATAGTTTTATATTCTATATTAAACAGGGCCAACCACATGAAGGTGGAAGCTCATTTGGCCCCACCTGCCCCCTCCTAACATCACTCTAAATTCCTCGTTAACATCTAACATTCATTCATTATTTCATCCATTAATAAAATGTAACATTCATTAATTATCACATGATAACATTCATTCACACATTAATAAAATGTGACATTCATTAATTATCACACGATTAACACATTATAAAATTTATGAACATTCACTACCACATAATTAAATTCATTGGCATATAAAAATCAGTCATTATCAATTAAGGTGCATACATGACAATCATTTTTATTTTTCTTTTGATTTCTAGTTTTTAAGATGTAATTGTTAAGATGAGTATTAATATCATCATCATGATCATCTACCCTCTCATTAGATCTCAATGCATGCCTAGTTCTCTGTTGATGCAAAGGGGGGTCATCTGCAATAACATATAAAAGGGTTAAATTAAAAATATTTTATTATAATTAAAAACATTTTAAACATTTTAAAGTATTTCAGTACTTTACAGGTCATAATCGTATAGCTCTTTACCTGATTTAGTCACATCATCAACATTGAGGTTAGTTTGTCTGGCCTCAGCCTCAACCTCAAAATGGTCATTAACAATGGCCTCTACACTCTCTACATCCTCATTGTCATCAACACCCATAGGTTGTGTACGGCAAGAATCGATAGGTTGCATTTCAATTTCATACGCATTCATGTTATCATTTTTTTCTTACTTAAAAAAAATTTACTCACTTTATGTTGGAACTTAACATCAAATAAACTAATTGGTAAATAATTAAATTTGAAATATCATCTATTTAGCTTACTTACCCCAATGGATCCATCAGTAGAATCTTGTGCACTTCTTATTCTTTCTGCCACGGCTTTATAGCCTTGTTGGAAGCCAATTCTCTTGTCCTCTTATGTGAGACTTATATTGAACTCCGCGCCCTACATTTTTGCTTGGTATTGTCAAATTTTATTTTATTGTTTCATCAAAACAAAATAATATTTCAAATTATAAATAAATATTTAAAGATCAAAGAATTATTTTCAGTGTTAAAAGCCATGTAAAGATTGTATTTTTCCAACACTTACAACTCGTGTAGCAAGTTTCAAATAACTGCCAGAGCCTAGCTTGTGTTGCCCGTGCTTTTGCAATCTTGCCTTTGTTGCCTTTGATGTGTCAGGAAATCTATGAAGAGATTGAAATATGTTAGTTCATATAGATATGAAGAGTATTTAGTACACAATTACATTCTTAATAGTATCACATACCTTCTTCTATTCTCTAGTGGTGTATTTCCTTTTTTTACTTTAATTTTCTCATTCACATCCAGAATAATAGATTTCCACTCTAAATCAAGAATGCAAGGGGGGCGTTGGTAATGTGGGTTTTGGGTTAATGTACACATGTAGTGGTCCTTAATATACCTCAAACATATCCCAGCTCTTTGTAGGAGCTTACCCTTCTCAAATGCATGAGGTCCAAACAAGTTTTTCATACTCTCTACGAGATCATCATTTAACTTTTGATTTTGGGTTTTCCACCTTTTAAGAAAGAAAATAGTGTTAGATTAAAAAATGGATGTAATAATAACTATCCTAGCAATGACATGAAATCAAAATAGTGGATTGGGGTTTTAGTTTGGATATGATGTTTCACCCTATATAGATGGTGGGCCCGAATATCTGCAAACACTCATCATTAAGTTTACTATAGAAAATATCATTCCCTACAAAATAATCATGGGATCATTAGTCGAAGGATATAATAGTATATAATAAGAACACAATAGATGTAAGCTTCTCATATTGAATGCAAGGTGTAATTAACATATGATTGTATAGTAAAAGAAAGGTCCAATCTTTAAAGTACCTAGAAGTTTTGCTATTTTCAAGGGAAGTCCTTCTTCGGACACAAGCAATATGCAATCCTTCACCATTCCCATACTAGCAATACTAGTACATCCAGGAAAATAACCATCAAGTGTTGCATCCCCTATTGCATAAATTGAATCCATTACAAAATGGCCCTAAGAAAGAACTATTACCCTAATTTTCCTATTTTATAAAAATTTGGCTAAAATCTATCCCTGGGTCCCTATTTTAACCCTACCAAGCATCCCTAAAAATTTCATGGCTTCATTGCAAACCCTCTGGCCTCTGTAATCCTTTTAACTCTCTGGTCTATAGGTAAAATATTCATAAAACTAGCCATTGCAGGCAGAAAACCCTAAAAAACCCTTTGGCCTGTTATATTCTTTCATTACCTTTTTCGGCCACTAAAGTCTCAAAAGGTCCACATGCTTTAATAATTCCCTAAGTCTCTAGTGCTTAACGCTTTAATTTTTCCTAAGTCCCAGCACTTAAAATTTTCTAATGTTTTCAACCTTTATGTCTCTTGGGCCCGGCACTCTGACACCATTTCGATCCAACGGTTAGCATATGATCTCATGCATTTTGTTAGAGCCATGAGATTATGCACAGACCGTTGATTATCCTTTGTAATGTAACTCTTCAAATAGGTGGGTCCACTGCCAAGTGTGCGTAGGTGGCATATTTTGACTGGTCCACATAGAGACGACTAAGATTTGTTAGTGGGGCCATGTCAAAGTCTGTACAAAGATGTCAAAAGGATGAAGATCGATGGCTGGTGTATCTTCGTGAAGAGGTTTTCTCACACATGTGATCATGCACCCACCGTTCAATCTGCCAAGTGTTAAGGTCCTATTAGTGGGTCCAATGCTAGGTCAAGATGACATGCTATCTTTTGATTGGTCAAAGTAAAGAGAAAATCTATGGGAACATGTCAAAAGGTCTGTGGATGTGTCAGAAAGGCTAAGATCTACGGTGGTCGTATGATCTCATAGAATCTTCTAACCCTATGAGATCATGCGATAATTGTCCGATGAGAATCTCTGGGTCATGGGTCCGATGTGCTACCTGGTACTAATGTGCTTGCATATGATTGGCTGCTATATGATGATAGGGACTCACCTTTCAGTTTGATGTGTTGTGGGATCCCAGTTCTAATAGGATCTACGACAAGCGCATGATCAAAAGGAAGACACATTAGATCATGCACCTGCCGTTGGATTGGAATCAACGCTGTAGTGGGTCCATTGTTAGAGCTTTCCAAGGTGTTTGTTGATGAGGCAATCAGGGAAAATGAAATATTTCCAAGTGGCAAATGGGCCTAGGGTTAGCAAGGTTTCGTGAATCAGTGACTAGGGGTTCTCTCTTGTTCACTGGACTTAACTAGGGTTAGCCAAAGGACTCAAAAATTCAGTGACCATTTTGTTCATGTGATCGATTAACCAGACCAGGGTTATGAGAAGCTCTTTGTGACTTAGGAAAAAGGTCTTTAGTCATGTAGTCACTGAATGACTTAAAGAGGAAAGCTTGAGGTGGGGCCAAATTGCCAGGTGTGCCGACGTGGTTGATTCTCATTGGCCCAAGTGTGCTGAGGTGAACATGGACTTTTTAGAAGGTTCAAAACTATTTTCAAGTGTATCTGGGCTGTCCATCTACTAAAAAACATTAGATATCAATGGACACATTTTAAAATAACCGGCTAGTCGTTATATTTCAAATTCAAAATTCCTGTGAAGGTTTTTTGTTAGGGTTTCACTCTTTTCAGCCATGCACGATGTTGGTTAGCTCAGGAATTAAATTTTCAAGATGGTTATGGTTGAGAAGGTAATGGAGATGACTATTGACCAGTGTTGTAGGGTACCATGTCATGTCGAAGGTGCTAAATGGATTGGCACCAGCTTTTGCCAGTGTTATTATTGAAAATACAGATATCTTCCAGATTAGATTTGAAGCCTTCATGGCTTAATGGAGTTTTAGGTGGGTAGATGAGTCAAGGTTGATGTTTCTACAAGTGAGCTCAGTACTAGATGGATACACACAAGGAAGATTTTCTCTGATCAGCCAGACATTCTCAGAATTTGATGATGGGTCATCAGTGCAGCTAGGGTTTGATTATTGTATTGTAAAACCATGTAACCCTAGTTAGGTTTTTGACTCATGCCTGTATACAGTTGAGATGTATATATTGTATTTTTGGAGCCTTAGAGCTTAGAGTGTTCACATTTTGTAAAGGAGAGAGTCCACTTTTGAAAGAAAGTCACCCTTTCTCAAAAGGCTATCCATGGTATCTTCTTTACCCTCTAGTCTTCTACTCTTTGTAATCTCCCATTGATTATTCAAGAAACTTTAAGGTATTTTTGCCATTCTCTCTATCCCTATCCTTTCATTGTTTGGATCATCTCTTAATGAATTGAAGTCTATGCATGTTTTCAATGACAACTTAGGGTTCCTGATCCCTCTTACTTTCTGTAATTGTGTGTGTTATTTTGTTTGATCTAATTTAGATGTTTTTGTGGGTATTCTTTAGCCCCCCAGTAGTCTTGTCTCAATCCTACACTGAGTTGCAGAAGTGAATGTCTGCTTGCAAGTCATAGGTTGTGTCTTATGTTCAGGCCTTCCTATGAAACACTTATGCAAGCCTATTCAATAAGTTGTGACCTGCTAGACCTAATCCTTTCATTGATTCTATCCCTCTATGCTGTAATTCATACCCTAATTTTAGTGTATCACCTAGTAGGTAGTTTTCTTTCAAGTTATTTCCCTTTCAAGTATTCCTTCTACCCCTTTCCCTCAAAAGAGTTTTACTTTCATGTCTAGAAGCAAATTAAGGTGATTATCCAAGAGGAACCAGCCTAGAACCAAGAGGTCTCATCTTAGTTAGCATAGATCCCACAACCTGGAGATGATTCCCATGTTATACTAGGTTATCAAGACTACGAGAGCTTGAAACAAGGGTGCAAACTTAGTGTATAACAATTCTGGCACACCCGGTGGGACTATAGTAAAGAAGTTCATTGTTTAAAAGATTATGTTATCTCTAATATACAGATTGCATAATACAAACTTTTAGAAGTTGTTCTATCAAGTATATCTAGTGACTCCACTGATTTCAAGGATTCAGGATAACCTTGTTCAAAGTTTATGAGAAATATTGAGACTAGAAGCTCAAAGCCTATTCAATTTGTAGAGTTACCCTCAAAAGGGAGCCACAAAGGTAGGTCAACTCAAAGAACATCCCCTGCAAGGAGAGTTCATTCTACACCACCTGGTACTTCAAAAAGGAGACCTTTTCCCTTTCATTCCAGAAGAAGAGGCAGATCTCTAACTAGAGATCTAGAAGAAGATTCAAATATAGCATCAAATATAGCTCATATAGTTGTAAATCTTCAAGTTTCAGCTCCTACAATGGCTAGGTAGTTTGTTTTTGCACCTTTCAACTAGGGAAGTCCACTGACTTTTTCTATGCATAATGATGTGCCCTTGGTGGCACTAAAGAGTCTACCTGATTTCACAGGTGAAGGACAGACAATAGCCTTTGAGCACATAAGAGATGTGACCACCATCTATAGCATACACAACATAACCCAAGAAGATGTGGCCACAAAATTATTAGTAGCCTCTCTAAAAGGTAAGGCTCTTGAATGGTTTAGAACTCTAATTGTTGGTTCTATTAATTCATGGGATGGGTTAGGAGATGCATTAAGTAAGCATTTTGAGGATAAATCAGACAACCTATCTTTGGTTGAGAAGTTGAAAACCATAAAAAGAGACCCTCAAGAGCAAATGATAGATTACAATAGTAGATTCCTCAAGACATGGAATAGAATTTCAGTCTTTGTGAGACCATCAACTGACCATGCTTTCCTATATTACTTGCAAAGTCTGAATGGTCAAATTTCTATCATGATCTAGTCTATGGGTGGTACTACTCTACCCCAAGATTTTGACATAGCTATCAGAGCTGAAAATTGTTTGATTCAAGTAGGCATGATAGCTAGAAGGCCACCAATGCCCATTTTTCCTAGCCTTCAACCCATTGCACTTGCACAAGTACCCCCATTTACCCCTATTCCCACCATATTGGCACCTCAGGCTAGTACCAGTGGTCAAGAGCTGAGAACAAGTTTCTCTCAAGAGTTGCAAGAGATAAAGAATAGCCAACAAAGCGGTCAGCAAGAAATGAAAAATTTGTTGTAGACCTTGACTAAAGAGGTCACAAATCTAAAGAAGCAAGGTCAAGGAATCAGACCACCATTTTAGCCACAAGGCCAAGGTCCTAATTGGCAATATCAAAATCAAGGACAACCATATCAACAAAATAGGCCACCATACCAAGGAGGCTATCAAGGACAGAGACAAAGTTTCAATCAAAGACCATTCCAACCATACAACCCTACACCTCTTAATTCTACAAATCTAGTGAGGGATATGGTTCCTAGCCAAAACAATATGGCTATGGATAATGAATGGTTTTTTCCTTGTAATCAACCTCATAATCAGGCTATGTGTTCAAATGGATGGATGAACCCAGCCTTAATGGTTCAAAATGCCTCACAAGCCCAATCAGAGGCTTCATCTACTGGGTCATTTCCTCAACAAGAACCACAAGAAAATGAGACTGCTCTCTTTAATTGGGAGCAGCTAGATTTCAATGGAATCAATGATGAAGCTTCTTTTGTTGCCTATACAAGAGCAAAGAGAAGAGCTCAAGACATGGAGAGAGAAGATTCTAGTACTAAGGCCACTACATCTACAAAGCCATTGCAGCAAGCTAATTCCATCACACCTAAGAAGGTTCTTGTCATCACAAGCAAAGAAGGCCAAATTCTCAAAGAGGTAGAGCCCATCATGGTAAAAGCACAACAAAGAGTACAAAATATAGCACCTTATAACATTGTAGACAACATGAAGAAGGTGAATGTCACCATGTCTATGAGGGACTCTTTGGCTCTTCTAGGACAACCTGAGATCTTGAAGAAAGCCATGACTGAAGTAGTAACTCCTCAACCTACAAAAGAAGTTGCAAAGCCAGTGTTGGTTAACACTGATCAACAAAAGGAGGCTCCAAGTAGCAACTTCAAAGCCAACACCATGCAAGGTAGGAATTCAAAGCCACCTCCCTTTTATGTATCTTTAATCATTGGAAAATCTTTAGTACATAATTGTATGGTAGATAGTGGAGCTACTAGCACTGTAATGCCCAAGAAAGTAGCTGACCAATTAGGACTCAAATATGAACCTTTCAAAAAGAAGGTTACATAACTTGATGGATCCTCAGTCAATACTATAGGTGTGGCTAAGGATACTAGTCTAATCCTACATGCTAATCCTACTTTTTCCATCCTCCTTGATATATATATCATAGATCTCCCTGCATTATTTGCTATATGCCTTTCAAGGGAGTTTACAGCTAAGATAGGAGGCTATCTATCTTCTGACTAGTCTCACATGCTATTTCATACAAGGTATGGGACCAAGGTCACCATTAAGTTAGAACCATTGGTAGCACACCATATAGAACCATATGTGTCCAATACCATCAATGTAAACTACCCTATATTTGATAACAGTGACTTCCAAACCATTGGAGAAGCAGACACTAAGATAGAAAGTATCCTTGATATTCTTCTAGATGAAAGAGCTTCAAAGGCCTAAGAAAAACTTATTTGGGATTTTTGTTTGGGAAGTTATTTAATACAAGAAAGTGGATCCATAGAGCCAAGCCTTCTCAAAGAAGACACTGATTCAGAGGATCAGAACAATCAAGTTTGGGAACTATTTTTTGATGGAGCTAGAAGTAGACATGGTTCTGGTGGTGGTGCTATGTTAGTGTCCCCAAAGGGAGAAAGGTATTATACAGCCTTTAGATTTAGTTTCTCCTGCACTAGCAACACTGCAGAGTATGAAAGCCTTGTGAATGGGCTAGAGTGGGCTAGAAAAAGAGGGCTTAAGGCCCTAAAAGTTTATGGTGATAGTGAATTAGTTGTCAGCCAAGTGAGAGTGATAAGTGCAACCAAAAATGACACCTTGAAAGCATACAAACATAGAGTTTGGGATGCAATTGAAGATTTTTGTACTTTCAATATTGTTGCTATCCCTAGGAAGCTAAACCAAAATGTAGATGGATTAGCTACTGTTGGATCTCAGTATGATATTCCAAATAGCATTTCAAAAGAAATGGATCAACAGCATATCAAAGTGATTTTCAGACCCTCTATTCCTAATAATGATGTCAATTGGAAGGTGTTTGACAATGATGAACAAATTTTGCAATTCTTGTTTGAAGAGGATGTCTTTTCAAGGCATAATCAAGAGAGATTATCATAGAACTATGGTGATCAAGTGATAAAACTTAAGTCTAATAAGATGCCTAGAGGTCTTGTCACCTTAGAGACTATCTTCAACAAGGATGATGAAATTAAGAAGAACAAAGCTGGCCTGGTAGTTCAACAAGAACATTGTGTTGAATTAGAGTTGGAGCTAGGTAAGAGCTTACAATTTGGAAAGGTAAACACTGAATTAGAAAAGAAAGCTTACACTCAATTATTCAAAGAATTCGGTGATGTTTTTGCATGGAAATATGAAGAACTTAAAGGTTTTAACCCTACCCTTGCTCAGCACACTATTGAATTAGAACCAAATGCCAAACTAGTAAGGAAAAAGAAAAGGCTTGTTAATCCCAAGCTTGAGCCACTTATGCACAAAGAAGTACTCAAACTAATTGAAAGTGGTATCATCTACCCCATCAAACATACTAGTTGGGTTTCCAACCTTGTTCCTGTCAGGAAGAAGAATGGGGAGTTGAGGTTATGTGTTGACTTCAGGGATCTCAATAGGGCCTCATTACAAGACCGCCATCCACTGCCCTCTATGGAAAAAATCTTACAATGCTTCTCTGGATCTAAGAGATTTTCATTATTGGATGGCTATTTAGGATATAATCAGATCCTAGTTAATGAAGAGGATCAATACAAGACTGCATTTACAACCAATTGGGGAACCATGGCTTATCAAAAGATGCCATTTGGTTTGTCAAATGTAGGTGCTACATTTCAAAAGGCAATGGATATGGCCTTTAAAAGCCCCATGTACAAGTTTGTACTGGTCTACTTAGATGACATAACTGTCTATTCTAAACATGCAGTAGACCATGCCAAACATTTGAGGAAGATTTTTGAAAGGTGTAGAGAATTTGGGATATTTCTTAATCCCAAGAAATGTGTGTTTGTAGTTCATGAAGGAAAACTATTGGGATATGTAGTATCCAAAGAAGGAATTATAGTGGATCCTGAGAGAATTGCAGCCATCCTAGAGCTACCCTTACCACACCATAAGAAAAGTCTCCAATCTTTCATAGGAAAGATTAATTTTGTTAGGCATTTCTTGCCTAACATAGCAGATTTACTAAAGCCTTTGATAGCTATGTTGAAAAAGAGTTCAACTTTTAGTTGGACCAAGGAAGGGAAAGCCAATTTCCAAGCTATCAAAGAGGCCTTAACAGAAGCTCCTGCCCTGCTAAACCCAAATTTTAGTAAGGATTTCATCCTTTATACTATGGAGGTTCAGATACTATATCTGCAATGCTGACTCAAGAAAATACAAAAGGATTGGAGCAGCATATTGCTTTCTTTAGCAAAGGTTTAGAAGAGTATGAATAGAGATACTCTTTTGTAGAGAAACATGTACTTGTTGTGGTAAAGAGTCTTAAAAAGTTCAGATATTTGTTGACTCATAGCAAGGTACATTTGAAGGTTACTCATCCAAGTGTCAAAGAATTTTTGCTTTCCAAGGACCTAAATGAGAAAAGAGCTGGTTGGATCACCAAGGTGATGGAATATGACATAGACATTCAAACTACGAAGCTAGTTAGAGGAAGAGTTCTTTGTGAACATTTGGCAAAGGATGAAAGTTCAAAGAAATTAGAACAATTGGATGCATCTTTGGTGATGCATTCTACTAAAAAACAAGCCAAGGCATCAAATTGGTTGCCTAACATGATTCATTATTTGAAGATAGGACAATGTCCTACAAATTTAGATTTAGCAAAAAGGAGGTATTATAGATTGCAATCTATTCCTTTTGTGTTGATAGATGAAGTTCTTTTCAGAAAGGATGACAGTGGTGTCCTTTTAAGATGCATTGATTCAGAAAAGGTAGCATACATCCTATTTGAATTTCATGATGGACCTTTTGGAGGTCATTTTTCTCCTAGGACTACTACTTTTAAAATCATGAGGGTCAGATACTATTGGCCATGTATCTTTAAGGATAGTCATGATTATGTCAGAAAATGTATCAAATGTGTTATTTTTGTAGGAAAAGAAAGGCTAGTAGCCTTGCCCCTACAGCCCATCAGAATAGAGAAACCTTTCATGAAATGGGGTATAGACTTCATGGGCATGATTAATCCTCCATCTAGTGCAGGCCATAAATGGATAATCATTACAACTGATTACTTCACCAGATGGACAAAAGCAATTGCATTAAAAGAGGCCAATGAGAGTGTTTTCCTAAGTTTTTATGATGATATAGTTCATAGGTTTGGCACTCCTGATTCCATTATATCAGATAATGCATTGGCATTCATAGGCCTTAAAGTCTCAGAGTGGGTAGTTAAAAGTGGCATCTATCTGAATACTAGTTCCAATTATTACCCTTATGGCAATGGTTTAGCAGAATCAACTAATAAGAACTTGATTAGGATAATCAAGAAGACTCTGCAAGATAATCAGAGAGATTGGCATACAAAGCTCAGGTCTGCCTTGTGGTTAGATAGAATTACTCCAAAGAAGATCATTGGTAATTCTCCTTACATGCTAGTATATGGTAAAGAGGCCAAGTTGTCCATTTCAACTGAATTGCCAGCTTTGGACTTGGCCACCCAATATGTCCTATTTGAAGGGGAGGATCCCTTGCAGATCAGATATGCTCAGTTGATGGAGTTAGAGGAAATTAGAAACAAATCCATGAAAGATATGGAGTTCCATCAGATTTAGACAAAGAGAAGTTTTGATAAGAGAGCCAGGGTCAGAAATTTCAAAGTTGGAGATGTAGTTCTCAAATGGGATGACTTCAAATCTAGACCTGACAGACATACAAAGTTTGACTCATTTTGGGGTGGACCATTTGTTATAACAGAGTGCAAGGGATCCAATGCTTTCTAGCTATCAAATCTTGAAGGAGTTGCCTTGCCAATCCCAATCAATGGATTCCACTTGAAGCCTTGCTTTGAGGTTAATCTCTCTCTGTAAATTATTGTAAATATGTTTTCCTACCTTCTTTCCCTATTTTCTAGGTTAGTTTCCTTCTTTTCAAGAAGTTTCTGTGCACAAGTTTGGCTCTCTAGTTCTAGTTTTGTTTCTCTATCAAAGTTTTGTGTTTTTGAGGTGACCCCATGCCCAATGGATTGTTTTTAGGCCACTGGTTTTCCATGTCTAGTAGGCTGAAATCCAGCAGAAATCACCAAAATGTTACCCTAATTTTCCTATTCTATACAAATTTGGCTAAAATCTATCCCCAGGTCCCTGTTTTAACCCTACCAAGCATCCTTGAAAATTTTGTGGCTTCATTGCAAACCCTCTGGCCTATGCAATCCTTTTAACTCTGTAGTGTGCAAGTAAAAAATTCATAAAACTAGCCGTTGTAGGCAAAAAACCCTAAAAAACCCTTTGGCCTATTATATTCTTTCATTACCTTTTGTTAGCCACTAAAGTCTCAAAAGGTTCACGTGCTTTAATAATTCCCTAAGTCTCTAGTGCTTAACGCTTTAATTTTTCTTAAGTCCCAGTGCTTAAACTTTTCTAATGTTTCTGACCTTTATGTCTACTAGGCCTGGCCCCTTGACACCATTTCAATCGAATGGTCAGCGTATGATCTCATGCATTTTGTCAGAGCCATGAGATTATGTCCTGATCATTGATTATCCTTTGTAACGTAACTCTTCAAATAGGCGGGTCCATTGCCAGGTGTGCACAGGTGGTGTATTATGATTGGTCCACATAGCAATGACTAAGATTTGTAAGTGGGGCCGTGTTAGAGTCTCTGCAAGGATGTCAAAAGGATGAAGATCAATGGTTGTTGTATCTTCATGAAGAGGTTTTCTCATGCATGTGATCATGCACCCGTCGTTCGATCTGCCAAGTGTTTAGGTCCTGTCAGTGGGTCCAATGCCAGGTCAGGATGACATACCATCTTTTGACTAGTCAAAGTAAAGAGAAAATCTATGGGACTGTGTCAGGAGGTCTGCAAATGTGTCAGAAAGGCTAAGATCTATGGTGGTCATATGATCTCATAGAATCTTTTGACCCTATGAGATCATGCGACAACTGTCTGATGAGAATCTCTAGGTCATGGGTCTGATGTGCTACCTAGTGCTAATGTGCTCACATATGATTGGCTGCTAAATGATGATGGGGACTCCCCTATCAGTCTGATGTGTCGTGGGGTCCTAGTTCTAACAGGATCTATGACTAGCGCATGATCAGAAGGAATATTTGAGGCACATGAGATCATGCGCCCGCCATTGGATTGGAATCAATGCTATAGTGGGTCCATTATCAGAGCCTACTGAGGTGTTTGTTGATGATGCAGTCAAGGTGAATGAAAGATTGCCAAGTGGAAAATGGACCCAGGGTTAGCAAGGTTCCACAAATTAGCAACTAGGGGTTCTCTCTTGTTCGTTGGACTTAACTAGGGTTAGCCGAAGGACTTAGAAATTCAGAGACCATTTTGTTTGCGTGATCACTTAACTAGACCAGGGTTATGAGAAGCTCTTCATGACTTAGGAAAAAGGTCTTTGCTCGCGTAGTCACCGAATGACTTAAAGAGGAAAGCTTGAGGTGGGGCCAAACTGCCAGGTGTACCGACATGCTTGATTCTCATTGGCCCAAGTGTGTCGAGGTGGAATTGGAATTTTTAGAAGGTTCACAGTTGTTTTCAAGTGTATCTGGGCTATCCATCTATTGGGAAACATTAGATATTGACAAACACATTTTAAAACAACCGGCTAGCCGTTATATTTCAAATTCAAAATTCTTGTGAAGGTTTTTTGTTAGGGTTTTGCTCTTTTCAGCCATGCATGACGTCGGTTAGCTCAAGAATTAAATTTTTAGGATGGTTATGGTTGAGAAGGCAATGGAGATGA
Organism: Chamaecyparis obtusa; assembly: GCA_027943335.1. Lineage (NCBI taxonomy): Eukaryota > Viridiplantae > Streptophyta > Pinopsida > Cupressales > Cupressaceae > Chamaecyparis > Chamaecyparis obtusa. The sequence continues at coordinate 155,628 of BSBK01011449.1, forward strand.
CTGATGGCTAGCATTTTAGGGTACCATGTCATGTCAAAGGTTCTAAATGGATTGGCACCACCTTTTGCTAGTGTTATTATTGAAAATACAGATATCTTCCAAATCAAATTTGAAGCCTTCATGGCTTAGTGGAGTTGCAGGGGGTAGATGAGTCAAGGTCAATATGTCTATAGGTGAGCTTAGTACCAAATGGATACACACAAGGAATATTTTCTCTGATTAGCTAGACATTCTCATAATTTGGTGATGGGTCATCAGTGCAGCTAGGGTTTGATTATTGTATTGTAAAACCATGTAACCCTAGCTAGGTTTTTGACTCCTGCCTGCGTGCAGTTGAGATGTATATATTGTATTTTTGGAGCCTTAGAGCTTAGAGAGGTCACATTATGTAAAGGAGAGAGTCCACTTTTGAAAGAAATTCACCCTTTCTCAGAAGGCTATCTGTGGTATCTTCTTTACCCTCTGGTCTTCTACTCTTTGTAATCTCCCATTGATTATTTAGGAAACTTTAAGGTATTTGTGGCATTCTCTCTGTCCCTATCCTTTCATTGTTTGGATCATCTCTTAATGAATTGAAGTCTATGCATGTTTTCAATGACAACTGAGGGTTCTTGATCCCTCTTACTTTCTATAATTGTGTGTTATTGTGTTTGATCTGATTTAGATGTTTTTGTGGGTATGCTTCAACCCCCTAGCAGTCTTGTCTCAATCCTACACCGAGTTGCAGAAGTGAATGTCTGCTTGCATGTCATAGGTTGTGTCTTATGTTTAGGCCCTCCTATGAAACACTTATACAAGCCTATTCAGTAATTTTTGTCCTACTAGACCTAAGCCTTTCATTGATTCTATCCCTCTATGCTGCAATTCATACCCTAATTTTAGTGTATCAGCTAGTAGGTAGTTTGCTTTCAAGTTATTTCCCTTTCAATTATTCCTTCTACCCCTTTCCCTCAAAAGAGTTTTACTTTCATGTCTAGAAGAAAATTAAGGTGATTATCCAAGAGGAACCAGCCTAGAACCTAGAGGTCTCATCTCAATTAGCATAGGTCCCACAACTTGGAGTTGATTCCCATGTTATACTAGGTTATTAAGACTACGAGAGCTTGAAACAAGGGTGCAAACTTAGTGTATAACATGAACACTTCAAGGGAAATAAACATATATATAATGATATAGAAAATAAAATACCTGTACGAGTAGGTGGTGCCATTGCATCTATGGCCATGCTATGTGTTGCTGACATTGTAGGACGTGATACATTTGAGCCTGCCATCGTATGAGGCGGTGATAGTAAATGATCATTGACATGTGCTGAAGAATAAGGTTGTTAGAGCATAATAAAACTAGTGATTAGCATGGACAATATTGTTAGAGAGTAAAAAAAATATAGTCCAACATGCGATCTACTTGAACCAACTGTAGTACCCTCATCATGGCCACAAGGATCAAAATTATGCAAAAAAAGTTGTGAAAGCAACACATCCACTTATTTTTTAATGACATAAAAGACTACTATAACATAAAAACTATTATTGAACTTTTTTTATAATTAAAAATTACATTAATACTTTCTCAGTAATTTTGAGATAGGTGCATCAGTTTAGTTGCCCTGTTTTGTGACTCAAGAGTCGAAGGGAATATAGATGCCAATTCAGCCAGTCTATTTCCAATTTTGTGGAGGCATTTTTTAATTGCAGAGGTCATCTCATCACAAACACCCAAATCAACAACTAGGTCCTTTTCAAAGGACTCCTCTTCAGGGACTGTGGGTTCCTTTCCCTTTCTCTGCTGACCACCTGTCTATGACAACAATATTACTAACACTATTAGAATTAATCTAAAATAGTGATGAAAAGAATATAATAAAAAACTTTATTTAACATTTTTCTTCTATCTAATTTGTAGTTCAATAACAAAGAGGTTTACCTACTGGGAAGAAGTGCATGCACGATCATCATTGTCCTCACTACGTGGTTGCTCCATATTGTGGTCATGTGTTATTATTTAAAGTTAACCAATAATTAGAAAGGACTACATTAATAAATTTGATTAGAAGATGATGATGGAGATGAGGTGGATGGTGAGGAGACTCTCTAAATGTGGTTGGAAAAAAAAATCAATTATTCAATGGTACATAGTATGTACCTGCACCCTAATGATAGTGACATCATTTGTATCTATGTGATTCAAATTGTAATAAATAAGCAGCTCTTCCCCTGCACTTATTGATTTTATCGCACATACAAATACATGATTTCCATCGCGCACCTCAAATATGCAATTGGGTTGCTTAATAGTTGACAGAGGTCACGTGCTATTTATAAAACCTACAATATTTCCAGATTCTTTTGGCCTTCCGTCAATGTATATAGCCACTCTTTTACTTTTCTCATTGTCTTTTTGTTGAATATAATTTTCCAAGAGTGCATACCTATGCATACTTGTCAATCCATGACACTATGTGGGATGCTCGTGAAAGGAGTCTAGGTACCTACATATATAATTCAATTATCTAATGTTAGCTAAAAAACTCATGATACATATTGTGAGTTTGAAGAGAGTTCGTGCCATGTGTGATACAACCTACTTTATCTAATATGGTGCATTGTTAAAAAAAATAAGGGTAGAGTAGTTATTACTTAGTTTTTTGTGGGGGACAATGAAGATATGTCTGACAAATAGCAGGTATTCTTTAGTATTTCTTGAATTTTTACCACATATACTATTTCAAGCCTTTGAGTCCTGGAGAAGAAGAATGGTGTAAGTTGAATAGATCAGAGTGAATGGGGTGTTGAAACATGGTGAATAGACCACAATGAGATGATACTTGATGTCATGACTAAGTTTCCCTCACAAACATTGGCATAGACTAGTTTTACTAAGTTTCCTTTCTCTATTTTGAGGTTTCCTTTCTCTGCCGCAGGGGTACAGTTAGAGGGTTCATTGAAAAAATGATACTTCAAATGGTTACTATGAATATGAATGATTTGATATAGCATATTGCTCATTTTAATTCAATTTTGGAATAACTTGTGCAAGGGTGAAAGTAGTTTTGATCATTGTGGTCGTGACTGTTCCTCTACACAGTCAGGAAATGTAACTGTCTAATGATTATATGTAATGTTGAATGGATTAATTGCTTTATTCTTGGTAGAAGTGAATGGAAGGAATAGTGTTGGTGTTAGGTTTCATTTATTATTGAATTCAATGGTTTCCAAGATGTGCTGAGGAGTTTTCTCCTTGTTTAATGTTAACTGTTCCTACACAATCCACTCATACAATAGTGAAATGCTATGTGGAAGGGATGGTTGATAGTGTTCCTTGAGGGAAGGGGTATTTTGAAAGACTTGTTATCTTTGTATTGTGTATTTCCAATATGTTTGGATGCAGGGCAGACCGGGAAAATGAAGGATCACTCATTGATTGCATGATAACCCAGTTTTGAAGGGTCACTGGAAGAGGGGAATGAAGGATCACTCACTGATTGCATGATAACCACACCAAGCATTCTTTCCTTTAATTTTCCATAATATCTCAAAGTATGATCATTCTTCTTTACTTTCTTCTATATGCTATTCTTTCTATGGTTTTTTTATCTCAGAAATATATCAAAGACATTGCAGATGTGCATATAAAAGTAAAATATTGTCCTTCAATTGTTCCACATTGAAGCATTTCCTCTTCGGAGTATTCTCTTTATTTGTACAATATCTATCAAAAATGGTTCCCATATTTCTTCAAGATCTATTTTAATCTTTATATTGCAATTTTGATTAGATTTGACCTATAGTTGATTTCATTAGTATTTTATAACATATACTCCTAATGTGAAATGTGGAGAGAAAGAAAGAGACACACTAGGTATGAATTACACGATATACCCATCATCACTTAGCACTTAAATAATAAATTATGGATAGGGAACAACCCCCTAACCTTTGGATGTTTGTTTCATGTTGGCCTCTTATTATATGCAAAGGTAGGCCTATCTTAATTAGGATAACAACCATAGTGTAGGGGCCATAAATTATGGAACCCAAAATAGTGCACACTTGTATTAAATTAGGTTCACTATACTACAAGGGAATGGAAACCATGCAATAGTGCCTCACGGGGATGGAAGAAACCCTTCACCAAGAAGATGGTTGTGTTTGCAATATTTACTAGAGGCAAAGAACATAATTTGGTTCCAGCAATTACTCCTAAAAGATAATGGCACCCATAAAACACTTGGAAAAGATAGCACTCACTATATCTTTTATCACTCTTTTAAAGCTGGGACAATAAATCTCAAAGATTGATCAATGAATTCTTGAACACAAAGAACCATTGACAGATATGATTCATGTGTATAATAGCCAACAACTAGTTGTTCCAATCATGGTGTCCAATAATTATGTTAGAAAAAGCATCTACAAATCCCTTACACAACCATAATAGATTCAAACCATGAACTATAAGAACCTAACAATGGGACTAACAAAGATACAACCTAAACAAATCTTGATCATATTCCACCTTATTGTAAGGCCCAAGAAGTAACTCTATCTTAAAGCTACACATTCATCTAGATGAAGCTCAAAGGTCGGGTAGCTTAAGCATAGCAATACTTGAATGAATATAGGAATAATTTGATGTACAATCATTTGCTAGCTTGGTTTGTGGGTTTTCCACATAATATTTTCCCTTTAACCACATTTATAGTTTGAGAAAATCAGAAAAAATTGTTTTAGATTTATATTATCCTTTTGAACTAGCACACTACCATCAAAATGCATAATCATTGGTCATCTCAAGAAAATTCCTATTGATTAGTAGGATATCCTTATAAAAATTTGATTCATGGATTTCTTGTGAATTATCGACTGCTATGTATCCTGCAACTATGGAAGGAATAGTGTTGGTGTTAGGTTTCATTTATTATTGAATTCAATGGTTTCCAAGATGTCTTGAGGAGTTTTCTCCTTGTTTAATGTTAACTATTCCTACACAATCCACTCATAAAATAGTGAAATTCTATGTGGAAGGGATGGTCGATAGTGTTCCTTGAGGGAAGGGGGATTATGAAAGACTTGTTATCATTGTATTGTATATTTCCAATATGTTTGGATGCAGGGTAGACTAGGAGAATGAAGGATCACTCACTGATTGCATGATAACCCAGTTTTGAAGGGTCACTGGTTGAGGGGATAGTCAAGGTCTGGATGATTGCACCATTGGAGGACCCTATTTCTTCATATTAATTTCTATTCAAATTGGATGCATGTATTTCTTGTAAATTATCAGCTGCTATGTATCTTGCAACTGCATCCCTAAATCTCCATATACTTCTCTAGGGTTGTAAGCCACTTAGGGATCAAAATAGAGAGACTAAATCAAAATCAATCTTTGTCCTATTTCCTTTTGACAAAGTCTCAACTATCAATGATACAATATACATTTGATGCCCTAAGCTATCAAATATACAAATGGTGCCTACCCAGAAGCTCACTAGGAGAATGAAGGATCACTCACTGATTGCATGATAACTCGGTTTTGAAGGGTCACTGGTTGAGGGGACAGTCAAGGTCCAAATTATTGGGCCATTGGAGGACCCTAGTTATTTGTATTAATTTCTATTCAAATTGGATGCATGGATTTATTATGAATTATCGGCTGCTATGTATCCTACAACTCCATCTATAAATCTACATATACTTCTCTAGGGTTGTAAGCCACTTAGGGATCAAAATAGAGAAACTAAATAAAAATATTCTTTGTCCTATTTCCTTTTAACAAAGTATCAACTATCAATGATACAATACATTTGATGCCCTAAGCTATCAATACAAATGGTGCCTAGCTAGAAGCTCACAGGCTATCCATTTGATAACCATAGTCAACATTTCAAAAAAATGGATATCCTTGAGCACAAGCACCAATAACATCAAATAATAGAGTTAAAGCATAGGCTAGGGCATGACACCAGTAGAATGCGGTCATTTAAGTGACAATAATTTACAATGGCATCATTAAACATATATGCTAGTAATATCAACAAACATGAATCCAAACATTTGAATACAGTGAATCGATATCCTTGAGCACAAGCACTAATAACATCAAATAATAGAGATAAAGCATTGGCTACGGCACGACACTAGTAGAATGCAGTCATTTCAGAGAGCATTCATGATCAAATAAAATGAAATGCATTTGAATATGATGCCAAAGGCTTGAAAGATGAATAAATCACATACCTTCTCCCGTGCTTAGCTTTCGCTCCTTTTCTTTGGCTCCCTCTATCCAATCGAAATAAAAATGATGAGGTCATTTCACTTTTTTTTATCTATACCCCGAATCTATCAAAATTCTGATGGTCTATTAAACACCCATCGGAATATCGACATCATCAGGGCCTATTACAAAAAAAAAACACCAAATTCGTAATAAAAAGTTACCCGTCAAAACATTCTATCAAAATTTGGCCCCAAATGTAGTAGTGGCTGGTGTGTTGAAACCTGTATCCAATTATCATAGACATCAATTTGATTTCATCTTTCTCAATAGGCTCTATGGTCATTCCATGCCTATCACTCCTTGACTTACAAGTTTGTTCAACAATTTTCCTCACATCTTTACCCACTAGAAGGATGGTGTCTGTCCTTGAGAGCCTTGTCATCTCATGAATTAGGTCACTAGTAATTCTAACTGGAACCTCACCTATCCAAAATAGGTCATCATGAATCCTACTCAAAAGAATCTTGATCCATTCTGATTCATAAAACTCATACGCCATAGCATTCTCCACTATAGGGTGATTATCCCACTGTGCATACTCATCCAAGAAGGTTTTGTCTAGTTTTAACATAGTTTCCATGTGTGCCCTTAATCTATCCAATCCTACTAGTTCTTTCTTACAGTAGATGTATCCCATAATGTCCTCAACATGCATAATGCTCATAGGTGTGCGGGAAAATGCCCCTTCTAGGTCATCTAGTGTATATTTAAATGGATGCCTCTTAAACACGTATCTTTTCTTCTCTACAACATCAAATACTATAGGAGGAGCCATCACATACTTGTGTATCACTTTCACAAGGGTTTCCAAGAGATTCTAAATTGGCATGATGAACTAGGGTTTCCATAACCGATCAAATGCATAGTAAATCACTTGAAGAATCAAATTGTAACCCTTCTTAATCAACTGCTGAGGTTCTTCTACTCTTTAATCACTCTTAATTCAAATGCAATGAGAGATCTTCTAGCTTCTATGTACTTTAAAGTAGAAATTCTTCTATTAATGCTTGTCATGTAAACCAGGCTGTCACTTGGAAATTTCTATCTTTCATTCTGCAAACAATTAGCTAGTGCACTCTTGCACGAAAGTTTCCTTAGTCTCCAAAAGCTTAAGTACAAAGGTGCATACCCTAAGAGTGAGAATATCAGCCACGTAGGGGTCTAGAGCTAAATTAGCTTCCCCTATGACCCTGAGGGCCATTCATCTAGATGTATAGGGTGCATCCACTACGGATGCATCCAATACATACTCATCAACCTTATCCTTCTTTTCTTCTGACCAAATCATGCTCCCATTCTCTAAGGCTTTCACAAACTTGACTTCTCCTTCAGGATCCAATACTAGTTCTTCAATCTTTTTAGGGCTTTCCTAACCTTGCATCCTTGATCTACAGAACTTTGAGATGTGTCTAGCCTTGTTACAAGAGTGACAAATGACTGGAGGCCTTATATTCCTAGGCTCATTGACATGAGTCACCATCTTACATTGTTTAGTTGAGTGACCATTATAATTACATATCTGACATGTAATATTCTGAGAGCTTCTTACATTTGAATGATTCTGATTTCTTTGATTATGAGTCCTATTCTTTTGTCTTGTCTTGCAATTCATAGGTCTATGACCAAATTTATTGCATGACTAACAGTAACCATTGAAAGGTCTTACCTCTATACAGTTCCTTGCTATGTGTCCATTCTTGTTACATGCATAACAAGTGTGGTCTACAAGCTTGCGCTCATTCTTAGGTGGTTCACCATTATCTTTGGTTTGATCTTCAGTCTTCTTACTATTAGTAGAGTCTTTTTGTGCAATCATTCTTGCTTGCATGTTGTCAATCTAATTTTGTGCTTCATTATATCCAATGCAACTAGTATCTCCTTTATCTCTTCTTGCATACAACTGAGATTCTATCAAATCAAAACTAGTGTGTAATTTATCAATGTGATTCTTAGCATCTTTCAATTTGTATTCCAAGCTTTCCTTTTTGTTTCTTAGCTCTAAGATTTACATGTTTTCTTGCCTCAATTCTTCATTCAATTGAAGGTTCTCTTTGACCCATTCATCATTGACTTCCTAATTGTTAGTCAGCTTATCATCAAATTCTTCAAGTTGTTCTTTTAAGGATTTATTTTCTTCATTTAGCTTCTTGACCATTATTCCTAGATCACTAGTAGAGCATTCTTTCAAATCTTTCCTTATCCTTTTGATGAATAATTGAGCATCACTAAGTTTTTCCCTTAGTTCTTCAATTTCTCTTTCATATTTTTCCAGGTCTTCAAGATAAGCTTCCAGATTTCTTTTCAAATGTTTCATTTCTGCTTTGTCCATGATCTCCTCAAGTGGTTAAACTTCTTTGCTGAGGACCATAGCTCTGATACCAATTCTTAGGAATGGGAACACTAAGAGGGGGGGGTGAATCAGTGTTCACTATATTTTATCTTTTTACTTAATCTTTAAACTGAACTTAAATGCTTAAGTACTGAAATGAACATCCACATAAACATGAAACATGAAATTAACCCTGTTAGGAGTTTCTTTACAATATATTTAGTATAGTAGACCTAGTCAAGGTTCGGACCCTCATAGGAGTCTTTTATAATTTTCCCTGTTAGGGGAGAGGATGCACTATCTGAGAGGTCACTACTCAAAGGGGCGAAGGCTACAACCTTCTGAATAATAGATACACACTATATCTAGATCTTGGTGAACTATGCTTTGACCTAATGTCTAGATCAGTTCCAATGTATAGCACAAATACTTTACTTGGTCACATAGACCTTCTTCTGATGGCTCAACACTTTGCACACTTTTCTCTTCATTTCTTAATTAACTATGAACCACACTCAAGTAATCACAAATGACTGCCTATAAATATCTTTCCTCTAAATGATATAATCAATTTGGCCTATTAGAACCACCTTTAAATCATATTAGAGAAACCATAAAAAACTCTAATAAACATTATGTTAGCTCTACTATGCACGCAACACATTCTGGGACCTATCCAATAAGATAATTGTAGACACATGCTACACACTGTCGGCTCTACCAAAACAACTGTATCTTTCTCCTCAAGTTGAATTACTTGATGCACTCTTAACTAAACATCAATAACTCTTCTCTAAGCTTAAATCCAAGGGTGCATACCCAAAAGATAGGGGCAACTCCAGAACCAATAAAATCTTTGTCAGCTCTTTTGAATAAACACAGGAAACTGCTACTGGTGAATAGCAACTACATATCTTCACTTCTACTAAATATCAGACTATGCATCCATGAATGAAGCATCACTAACATGTCTTCAAAATATATCCAAGCATGCAAGGCTTCATGATAACTATATGAACAACCATACATAGAACACTACCTGTTACTTTGTCATGAACACTGTTGTCCCAAGTTGCTATGTAACTGTTTGTACTAATAGTTAACCTTTGCACCCATGGTATCATGATGATATCATTTCAATGCTAGATATACTAATTTATTACTACATAAGACTTCCATGCATGCTATTTTCCATATTTTGTCATTAATGACAAACATACAGTCAGTACTGGCCTGCTGGCAAATCTCCAACAATCTCCCCCTTTGGAATTGATGGCAACATGTGGAATGAAAAACCACCACCAACCCAAATGAATAATTATTTTATAAAATTCTCCATTTCCTCATCAAAACTCCCCCAAAGATGAATCCTCCATCTGCTGCACTATTTTCTAATATTCTCCATTTTCTCAAATGTACTACTGTCATAATTGAATATTGCTCCCCCTTACTATATTACTCCTCCTTTTACTTCTATTTTTCATGACTCTGTATATTACTCCCCCTTTGACATCAATGGAAAAGGGCACCATTCATTTTAAGCACTGGTACTACTCCTGAGGTAGAGTAGTCAACCTTCCATTAGTCCCTGAGGACTGATGCCTTTCCTTCTTTCTTCTAAGTAGAATCAGGGAAGGGAATTACTCCCAGCTTCTCCTGAGATACTCAAAAGTATCCTTAGGCAAGGGCTTTGTGAATATATCTTCCAACTAATCTTTAGTACTTACATAGTCCAGCTTGACTTCTTTCTCTACCACTTTCTCTCTTAGAAAGTGATACTTGATCTCAATGTGCTTTGTCTTTGCATGCATCACATGGTTCTTTGACATATATATAGTGCTAGTGTTATCACAGTGAATAACAATAGGATAATCAATCTGAATTCCAAAATCCTTTATCATCAGCTTGATCCAAACAATTGTAGAACAATTCAAGGCTGCTGCAACATATTCCACTTTTTCTATTGACTAAGAAATACAATTTTGTTTCTTTCTTGTCCAAGTGACAATTCTATCACCAAGAAACACTGCTCCACCTGATGTACTCTTTCTGTCATCAACGCATCCTACCCAATCTACATCAATGTACACATGAAGCTCAACATTTTTTGAATTAGCATACCATAGACCATTAACTATAGTGCCTTGCAAGTATCTAAATATTCTCTTTATTGCCATGAGGTGACTTTTCTTAGGTTCTGTTGTAAATATTCCAACTATGCCAACTGCATTGGAGATATTAGGTTTAGTATGAGTAAGATATATGATTTTACCAATCATAGACTTGTACAATGTTATATCTACTATTGGTGAGTCATCTTCTTTTGTAAGCTTTCATCTAGTGATCATAAGGGTTTCTACTATCTTGCAATCATCCATCTTGAATTTCTTTAGTATCTCTTTCATATACTTAGACTGATTAATGAAAATACCTTTCTTTGTATGCTGCACATTTAGTCCCAAAAAGTATTTGATAGGACCAATCATACTCATCTCAAATAATTCTACATTTCTTTGGAAAAATCTGCACTTAGTTTGTCATTACCTCCAAAGATAATGTCATCAACAAATATAGCTACAAGTAGTAGACCTTCAGAAGTCTTTCTAATGAATAGATTACAATCTGTTGCTCCTTTCTTGAATCCAATCTTTGTTAGATATCCATCTAGTCTCTCATACCATGCTCTAAGGGCTTTCTTAAGTCCATAGAGATCCTTCTTCAATCTGCATACCATATTAGGTCTATCTAATAAGGTTAATCCTTCTGGCTGCTCAATGTATAATTCTTCTTTCAAATCTCCATTCAAGAATGCTGACTTGACATCCATCTAGTTTACTTTGAAGTTTTTGATTGTAGCATAGGTTAGAAACAACTTAGTAGCTTCTAATATGCTCACAGGTGAAAATGTGTCTAAATAATAAATGCCTTCTCTTTGCACATATCCCTTACATACTAATCTTTCTTTATTTCTTACTACTATACCATCTTCATTCATCTTGTTTCTAAATATTCACTTTTTTCCAATCACATTCTTATCACTAGGTCTTGGGACCAGTTCCCAAGTGTCATTCTTAATAATTTGATCAAGTTCTTCTTTCATAGCATCATGCCAATCTGAATCATTACAAGTATCTTCAACACTTAAGGGTTCAATCTGAGATAGTAAACATACCACTTCACTGCTAGCTGAGTTCTTTACTTGTGATCTTTTTAAGACTTTTCCACTCTGATCTCCAATGATGTCTTTCTTGGAATGATTTCTAGATGTAAACTTTGGAACTTTAGGTGATGTTGACTCATCAGCCTTAGGAGTACCTTCTTCACTTGTGTCAGGGTCATTGAATAACACATCAATACTATCAAACATTTCCTCAATGATAGTTTCACTAGTGGAGGGTCTAGGTTCTTCAATCATGGGTGAGTAATCATGATATCTTTCTTGAACCATAAAATCTTCATCAATCTTAACATGATCACTTTCAATGATCTTTTTCGATCTTAAATTGAAACATCTATAAGCTTTACTTTTAGTAGAGTAACCAAGGAAAATACCTTCATCACTTCTTGCATCAAACTTTCCTACTACTTCATCCCTCTTGATGTAGCACTTGCTTCCAAAGATTCTGAAGTATATTACTATGGTAACATTACCAAACCATAGCTCATTTGGTGTTTTGTTAGCACCAGGCCTTAATTGAATTATATTGGGTATAAACTGGTGTATTGACCACATCTCTCCAATAGGTGTGTGCAACTTTTCCTTCTATCATAATGGTGCGCGCTATATCAAGAATGATCCTATTCCTTCTCTATTCAATTCCATTCTACTGAGGGGTTCTAGGTTCACTTAACTATCTCTTTATGCCATGTTCTTCACAATCCTCATAGAATCTGTCAGAGGTGAATTCTCCTCCTCTATCCAATCTCAAACATTTTATCTTTAGTCCAGATTCATTCTCAACCTTAGCTTTGAATATTTTGAATTTCTCAAATGCTTCTAACTTATCTTTTAAGAACACAACCCACATCATCCTAGTATAATCATCAACAAACAAAATGAAATACCTTTCACCATAGTATGATCTTATTTGAGTTGGACCACATAGGTCTGTATGAATTAGATCCAACTTGTTCTCTACTAAATTCTGCTTACTCCTGAAAGAATTTCTCACATGCTTCCCCATCACACATTCCCTACATATAGTATCAACTGGCTTTGCTATGCTAGGTAGATCTCTTACTTCCTTTACATTTCTTATCTTTACTATGTTATCAAAATTGATATGACATAGTCTTTTATGCCACAACCAACTGTCATCAACTTTAGCAACAAAACAACTTGCTTCTGAATTGAGTCGAAAAACATTACCTCTTTTCTTTGAGCCTGATGCAATCATAACACCATCCTTTTTGTTAATGATGCATTTTTCATCTTTAAACTCCAACTGATAGCCTTTTCCAAGTAACTGCCCAACACTGAAAAGGTTATGTTTCAAACCATCAACATAAAGAACATCATCAGTACTATTCTTTCCATCCAAGCTGATGGCTCCTCTACCAACTATTGGTTTAGGAGTGTTGTCTCCAAATGTAACCATCCCACCATTGTATTTGTCTAGATGAACAAAGCTACCTTTATCACCTATCATGTGATGTGGACAACCACTATCTATAATCTAGTCTGTCCTTATGTTAGCTTGTGAAATCAATGTTAGCTCTTGATTCTCTTTCTTATATTCATGAACTATCTTATTATTCATTTTTTCTACAATAGTAATGAATCCAATTTCTTCTTCACCTAATTCATGATCTAAAACTCCATCTCTAGCATAGTAGCATTCCTTAGAGTACTTAGGCTTGTAATCCTTTTTGAACTTTCTAGCTCTAGTAGGACACTTAGATGCAAAGTGACCGATCTTATTACATGAAAAACACTTAAATGTTAATTGACCTTCATATTTTCCTTTTCCTTTCTTTTCTCTTTTGGCAATCATAGAAATGAAATCATCTAATGTTTTCTCTTCATCATCATCATCAAAATTACCAGAAGTGTTTGCAAATTTGTTACCATGAATTGTTGCTTTGAAGGTTGTCTCACTCTTTGGTTTTGTCTTCAATCTTGAAATCTCAAAAGTTGATATTTTTCTGATCAAGGTATCTCTCTTGAAATTAGATGTAAGCTGCATGGTCTCATCAAGGATGTTGATCTTACTTTCATATTCAAGAGTGAGAGTATTCGTTAACTGTTCCATAATGTCCTCCTTTGAAATCTCTCCACCATTGTTTCTGATTCCAACAACTGCTTCATTTATTCTTTGATTGGACGCTCTGATATTTTCTTCAGGCAGCATCTCTAATGCATTGTATATTTTCTTCCATGTCTTTCTATGTGCATCCTTTGTTTCTTTGTCTCCTTCAAATATGTCTTCTAGGTGCTTCCATATTTTTTGGGCTGTATCTACCTTTTTTATTTCTAAAAACTCACCATTAGATAGGATGCTTATAAGAGGTTCTTTAGCTATAGCATTCTGATGAAACAATTCCTTTTGCCTATTAGTAGCATCATCCTTTGCAAGGTTTTCTAAGGTGGGAATCTTAGCATCTTTGATGGTTACATCAAAAACTTCAAAAGCAATGCACTGCAAATGGGTCACCATCTTGTTCTTCCAATTAAGATAATTCTCTCCATTGAACTTAGGACTTTCTTCCCTAAAGTATGCCATTTGATCAACCTCAAGCTATTAAAATTTCTCTCCAAGGCACTTGGCTCTGATACCAATTGTTAGGAATATTCCCAAGAGCTCACTGAGCGGGGGGGGTGAATCAGTTATCTACAAGTTTCAATTCTTTATCCAATTAAGTATACTTAAACATATAGCATAAACAAAATGAAAGAACACTTGAACACAACACAATATATTGGTTATGGGGAAACCCAAATATGTAAAAGCCCTGGTGGGAATTGACACCCACTAATATTCTGCACTAGTGTATAATGATCCTTGTTAGAAGATCCTTAACCCTATTAGGAGTTGCTTTACAATATATTTAGTACATTAGTCTTGGTCAAGGGTTAGACCCTGTTAGGAGTATTTTATAATTTTCCCTATTAGGGGAGAGGATGCACTATCTAAGAGCATACTGCTCAAATGGGTGAAGGCTACAATCTTCTGAATAAAAAATACACACTATATCTAGATCTTGGTGAACTATGCTTTGACCTGCTATCTAGATCAGTTCCAATGTATAGAAAAAATACTTTACTTGCTCACATAGACCTTCTTCTGATGGCTGAACACTTTGCACACTCTACTCTTCTTTTTTTAATCAACTATGAACCACACTCAAGCAATCACAAATGACTACCTATAAATATCTTTCCTCTAAATGATATAATCAAGTCAACCTATTAGAACCACCTTGAAATCATATTAGAGAAACCATAACAAACTCTAATAAACATTCTATCAGCTCTACTATGAATGCAACACATTCTGGGACCTATTCAATAAGATAATTGTAGATGCACGCTACACGGTCAGCTCTACCAAAACAACTATATCCTTCTCCTCAAGCTGAATTACTTCATGCTCTCTTAATCGAACATCAATAACTCTTCTCTAAGCTTAAATCCAAGGGTGCATACGTAAAAGATAGGTGCAACTCTAGAACCAATAAAATCTCTATCGGCTCTTCTGAATAAACACACAAAACTGCTACTAGTGAATAGCGACTGCATATCTTCACTTCTATTGAATATTAGACTTTGCGTCCATGACTAAAGCATCACTAACATGTCTTCAACATATATCCAAGCTTGCAAGGCTTCATGATAACTATACGAACAACCATACACAGGACACTTCCTGTTACTCTGTTAGGAACACTACTATCCCAAGCTACTATATAACTATCTCTACTAATAGTTAACCTTTGCACCCATGATATCATGCTGATATCATGTCCATGCTAGATATACTAGAATCTTACTTCATAAGACTTCCACGCATGCTACTTTCCATATGTTGTCATCAATGAAAAACATACAGTTAGTACTGACCTGCTGGCAAATCTCCAACATTAAGTATAGTAGACCTTGTCAAGGGTTGGACCCTATTAGGAGTCTTTTACAATAGTCCCTATTAGGGGATTGGATGCACTATCCTAGAGCTCACTACTCAAGTGGTGAAGGCTACAACCTTCTGATCTTAGATACACACTATATCTGCTAGATGAACTGTCACTATGACACTGCTTGTCAAATCAATTCCTTTGATGTGAAAATGCTTTTACCTCTTGAAAAGCTCTAATACATCTTATAGTTTCTTCACATACTTATTTTTAACTTTTCACAACTATATATCAACTTCTATGTGAATTACAATGGGCACATCTCATATTTATACGTGCATACAAAATAAACTAGGTCAGCCCTTAAACCTATTACATACAATGCTTCCAATTGAATTAGCTCAAGTGTGTTTACAAAAAAACATATATACATGTTGAATACCTAATTATAATGGGCACATAACCTTTACATCATTATAATATAACCACAACTCAAAATGCTAACAGTCGGTTACTTACTCTATTTTTCTCTAGCACACACTGGCTATGTAACTTCAACTGTCTGTATCTTTCTCATACTTGTACATCTGATCATGCACTCATAGACTAAGCATTAATATAGTCTAACTAACTTATCTTCTAGGGTGCATACCATAACTCGGTCATATGCATGTGCACTGATGCTCTAAGCTTCAGGAACTCTATACATTGTCTAGTCTTCAACACTTAGCTGATTTCTGATCTTCCCATCAAGTGCCCTGACTCCAAACTACTATATGACTTTGTTGCCATAATGAAAACACTATACTAAGTCATATACATCAGCATAGCCAACTTTACAACATATTCATGTTGGGATCAAGTTGAATTAAGAATAATTATTTTAATTCAACCTTGATGAGAAAATGGAATTGGATGGAAGTCTCAAATACCATTGAAGAGAACACTTTGAAATGTCTCAAAAAATAGATTGCAAATAATATCTTCATGTTTAATTTTAAGAAAAAAGAATTAGATCCTTGCAAATCCTTACATGATTCATATCATTTTGTCCATTATTAGGGCATTAAAAAGGAATCCTATTATTTGCATGTAAAGAAATGTCATGGAGACCTCCTAAAATACACAAGGGAGTACCCATTAAAGATAGATCCACCCAAGTTCTAACTTATTTAGTGTTCATATAGCCATGAAATTTTTTGGTTCAGGCCCTCCTTCTAGCACCACATTTTTTGGTGTGACGATGGAGGATTTTCATACTGTTGGCTCTTTTTCTTGCAGGACCAAGCTTGAATCAAATAGTTGGGCTTAAAACATTGGTTAGGCACTCAAGCTTGACAAGAAAAACAAACCAATTGATGAGGATAAAGAGAAATCCTCCTTCTTCTTTGAGCTCCACATTCACTCAAGTGGGTATTGCCTTATCTCCACACTCATGCCATCCCTTTTGGTGAATAAAAGGCCTGCAGATAGATTAGTGTGGAATAGCCTTCAAACCCCTTCAGGCAACCTATACCCCAATGAAGCCAATTCATATACAAACAGCCCTATTTGCACAAAATGAGTTTGAAGACTAGAGAGAAAATCCTACTACTACCACCAACATGAAAGGGAAAGGTAACTGATTTAAAGATGTAGAAAATAGCCCAAACCATCAAACATTGGACTCAAGTGAATATACCAGTCCTTGATCAGTGCCATTATCCATTGGGCAACACTCAAAAACAAATATAGAACATGAACAAACTACTGTCAAAGACTCAAAGCCATAAACACAACTGTTTCAGCCCACCCACTACTTATAAAATCCTTCTGTAGACAAGTCAAATGAATTTATGTCCCTTCTAAAGAAAATTTCACTTGATCCTAGATCAAGAACTAAAGACAAGAACATATGCAGAGACAACCCTGTGCAATGGATCAAAAAATCCAAAATTCACATGAATGACACCAAGGAGAGACTTGTAAACATGCAGCAGTTGTATTAAGTATGATGAGGCATGTACATGTCCATACTAGAAAATGAGATTACCACTTCAATAACCTACAAAAGATACCAAAAACTTCTATTTAGCCTCCTATAATGCGACAGAATCCACTACTTCCCACAGGAACCAAACAGAGTGGAACCCTGAACAAGTCAAAAATTTTGACCCTTTATACCAGGGTTACAAAGTAAGCATAATGATTTTGAAATTCAAAATCACCTAACCCCACCAAGAAATAGACACAAACAAGATAGGGGTTAAGCCACAGTAAGCAAGCTTAAATAGTCAAATTCATCCAACTGCAAACACTTCCCAAGCCAAGACTGTAATCATTCCTTTATGGTCAAAACCTTCTGCCATCAACCGCCAAGCACTCTGGACCACACTGCAAATGCTTCTCACCAAACAGGGTCAAATCTGGCATTCAATTCCATAAAAATATGGTACCCTCTATCGCTAGAAACTCTTAGAAAAAACAAACCTGAAACTACAATGGCTATCATGCATTTGGCAGGATCCATGTTCTCAAATTGCTTTGCCCCCAGTCACACAACCGCGCTATCACAAACCACCACCACAGGAAACCGGCCTCAAATAAATGCTTGGTCACATGATTGCATGGCTGAAAGATAGCCCTTGCAATCATGCAACTGCGGTCTCCAAGCCACAGTCAAAAATCAATCACAAACTCTCTGCAAAGTCTCTGGCCATATCACCCCCGCAACTATGACAAATAGATAGTTAGTTGCATGATCGCATAGCCTAGGGACGGGCTATGTGAACATGTGACAACCCACAGATCTTAATCCTATCACAACTACCACTGCTAAGACCATTGTCGCATGGTCACATAACCCAAAAATGGGTTATGTGAACATGCGACACCTGCCATCCACTTGCCCTCTACATAACCACTGAGAAATCCAAGCTCGGGCCTGCGTTCAAAACTTAACATCTCACCAGCGCTGACCAATCAGAGATGGCCATGATCTCAAGCCTACGGGACCACCAAACAACTGTAGATGGGCCCACAAGGACACATGGCACTGTGTCACATGATCACATAGCCCAAAAATGGGCTATGTGAACATGCGACAGCCCGCAAACATTACTTGCCACCGTTACCGCCAGCCAAAAGAAAACTGCCACTACACAACTCCGCAACCGCATGGAGATAACACCACAGCCTGCTGGCCAAAAGAACACCACCACGCATCCACCTGCCAACAGGACCTTTGAAAAAATACAAATGGGCCCCAAGGACACGTGGCACCCTATCGCATGATCACATAGCCCAGAAATGGGCTATACGAACATGCGACAGCCCGCTCTCATTAGTCACCACCGGTTAACAATCACCGCAACTGTTACCGCAACCGCCATGGACATGTGGCAGCTTGTTGCATGATCACATAACCTAGAGAAATGCTATGTGATCATGTGATAGCTAATAGGAAGTCACCACATGACCACCCTCTCTGCATCTCCCATGCCACCACCGCAACCACCAACGACCAAGAGCCGGGACCCACGCAGAAGGAAAGAGCCAGTCGCATGGTCGTATGTCAGAAAACTCTAACATGTGATCATACGACAACCAATAGGAACACACACCTTCACCTCTCCTCTGACAATGGGCCCACCTCATCGCACTTGCGCAGTTGAAAAAGAAGACCGCCAGGTAGCTGAACAGGACTGGGACACACACGACCATGTGGCAAGCAGTCTCATGATTCATGTCAGAAAAGTCTGACATGCGGCCATGCGACAGCCAATAGGGAAGAAGCTGGACCCACCACATGGTTAGACATGTGTAGTTAAGAAAGTTGAACAAGGAGAGTCAGCAGAAAAGAAGTAATGCAAGGTCGAAAACAACGCAGGTTTTCGGTGAGATCGAAAACACAAATATTTTCAACAAACTGAAAGGCAAACAAGGAAGCCAAAAACACATAGAGTTTTTCGATGCTGAAAGACAAGCGAACCAAATAGGAAGCACAAGGTCGAAAACAACACACAAGTCGAAAACATCATGGATTTGCAAAAATACTATGGGTTTTCGACACTCTGGTAGAACTTTGACAATTTTCTATGGACCTTGAAATCCGAATATCTTTCTGGGTTTCGTGAATTAGGAGATGCAGATTGGACCAGAGCCTGGTGACAACACAAGGAACACAGGGCAGGACACAAACCAAAATCATTTGTAGGGAGGAGGCCTTTTCAAAGGATTTTTTGCATGATAACAAAATGGCCTAACACATACCACCAATGCTATAATTTTCTAAGTTGTTCCAAGAATGAATTTCAAGTTTCCCTCCTTCCAGCTCCACTTCTATTGATTATTATTTTTACACAAGTTAATTACTAGGAATTTGAGATCCCATTTCCCCTCTTGAAAGAGTGACAGAATCACTCCCAAGGTTCTTAGTAGTCTTGGTACAACCACATGGAGACTCAAATGAAAATAAATGTAAATTTTCACAAGGAGATCTTCGTTGGTTTTGAACTTTTCAATCTGGATATAAACACACTTGACAAATTACTAAAAGTAAGTTCAAAGGGACATAAACCATGATAAATATCACTTGCATATCAAATAATGGATTACTTTGAGAAAATCCACAAGGATATGAAATTGAAATCTCACATATCATACTAGGTAGTTGCAATCACCAATGGAATTTTAACAAATTATAGATATCTCACAATTCATCAAATTGTGAGCCATACTAGATATTCACACATGTAATATAAATTAATCTTCAAGTACAAACAATGAAATATTTTCCAATCATTCACCATAACAAGAAAAATAAATCACAAAAAACACCAACTATTGAGTTGTATAAACAATCACAATGAAATGCATTCAACTCTTTCAAATAATGAAAATAAATTCTCAAAATTTATCATATGTGGCAGATTTTCACACCATGAATGAAGCACCAAATGTATTGTATTTCTATTTCTAAAGATCCCCCTAATTACATATTTGTAATGAGTTTATATAGTTCTTCAACATGGAAAATAAGAAATTTGTAGCTAGAGTTTCATCTACACAAAACATAGCATAATAAAATTAAATATGAATTTTAACAATGACAAAATGCACCAAAATTGATTGCTAACTAGTTTTCATGGATTTCCATCCATTTACACATCATATACATGCAAAATGAGACTATAATCAACCCCTAAAATGAAGAAAATTAAACTACAGCTCCACTATTTCTTCTACTTCTTTGCACATGGTTTGATCTTCACCTTGTTATTCATGCCAAAAAGGCATGGATCTAATTTCTCTTTTTATTTTTAACTGATAGAAGACCCCTTGAATAGCAAAAATGACTTCCAACTTGCATGCATTCCTCTCAAAAAAATGAATCTTCACAAAAAATGCAGTTAAAAAATGCATGCCTAGGAATTTTTGGGTTATGGAACTCTGAAAAATGACCAAGTTTGGAAATTTGATGACCTAGGAATTTTGGTGTTGTGGACCTCCAAAAAACTTGACCTTTGAAAATGGCTAAGTATACAATGACTTGATTCAGGAATTTCAAGGTTGTGGACATCTAAAACTCTGAAAAAACTTGACCTCTGAAAATGGATAATTCTATAATGACTTAATTAAGGAGTTTCAAGCTTGTGGACATCTGAAACTCTAAAAAACTTGACCTCTAAAATTGGCTAAGTCTACAATGACTTGATTTAGGAATTTCAGGGTTGTGGACATCTAAAACTCCAAAAAATTATGGACATCCAAAACTATGAAAAATTTGACCTTTGAAAATGGTTAAGTCCACAATGACTTCATTAATGAATTTTAGGGTTGTAGACATCAGAAACTCTAAAAATTTGTGGACATCCAAAACTTTGAAAAAAAATTTCTTTGAAAATGGCTAAGTCCACAATGACTCTATTCAATAATTTTGGGGTTGTGGACATCCAAAACTCCAAAAAAATGTTGATATCTTAAACTCTAAAAAACATGACCTCTAAAAATAGCTAAGTCCACAATGACTTGATTCAGGAATTTTAAGGTTGTGGACATCTGAAACTCTAAAAATTTGTGGACATCCAAAACTTTGAAAAATTGTTGTCTGAAAATGGTTGAGTCACAATGACTTCATTTTCTAGAAGAAATCTCAGGTGAGCCTCTTTGAACCTCTCAATTACTTCACTGATCTCATGAAAATTGGGAAACTTCATATCATCTAACTATTTGTGTTTCCATTTCTGAAAAGAAGCCACCTTAGAGATAAACTCTTGAATCCTAGATATGATCCATGATCTCCCCAAAATATCTATTGCAAATCATCCTGGATGTTCATTGTAGTCACAATTCCCATAAATTATTGAATGATATTCTTGGTAGAATATAAATTCTCTTTGTTCTCATCTTCATACAGCTACAAGTCAATCCCATGAATTAATTTCTCTAACTCATCAATTCATAACATGCCACATTGAGATTCTTAGTTCTGCAACCACAAAGGATGTCTCGTTAGAAATCTTTATTGAAAACAAGAAATTAAACTAGAGTAAATAAGTCTACATGTAAGGAAAATAAATATAACTCTAAAAAGGAAACAAATAAATCCCTAGACATAATTAAAACCCAAGAAAAATTAAAGAAAAACCCTTCACTACATCTTTCAAACTTGCCTAGAAAAATACTAACTCTAAAAAATAAATAAATAGAAAAGAAGAAAATAAAGGGAAAAGAAAAGAGGGGGAAAACACCAAAATTTAGCTGAGTTAACATCCAACTATCAAGAGCATATGGGCCCACAATCTGACTCACAAGATGCCTAATCAAATCGACCATAATATTTCCTCAAAGAAAATAAAAGAGAAAAAAAGGGACGTCCCCATTTGGCCAAATGGCCAAAATGGGATGTGTGTTGTGAAGCCACAACAAGAGTACATGAGTGATGTTTGAATATTGATTAAATGATTCCAAATCAATCCTTGATGAGCAATAAACCTCTATGCAATAATACAAAATGTGGTAATGGGATTCTATTTATATATAATGCCCCATTTTTTCACTCTATTGAAATTTCTATACATGAATTTTTTGGAATAAGTATGGAAAGGTGAGTACTGAGAGGGGAGGGTGAATCAGTACTGCAAAACACTTTTAACTATCTTTCTTAACCATTCATCAAATTTACCACTTTGTATGCATCACATAAAATATATAAAGCAATAATAATAAACATAACTCATAACACATAACACATTCATTTTGGTATCGCAAATTTTTTTTAGAGCATAAGAACTATGGTGGGGATGACACCCACAAAACTTCACTACTATAGTAAAAGTCTTCTTAGTTAGAGCTACACTATTAGCTATTTTTTATAGCTTACCCTATTAAGAGTATTAACCTGGTTAAGATTCTAAATATTAGTTAAGTATACCTTGCTAAAGGATTTTACAATTCTAATCTAAGAACTATATCTTATTAAAGGATTTACAATGTAAGACCTATTAGGATCTTCTCTCTTAAGAGACTTTACAATTCTGATTACAAACTTAATCAATAAAAAATATGTTTATAGTACTTGCATCAATCATATGCTTATCAGACTCAATGTTTGCATTAACTAATTACCTCATACTATGCTTCAGTCTCAATGTCAAGTCTATACTTGGTAGATTCAACTCTAAATCACATTCGCACTCTTCTCTTTACTGCTCTAATACTTAGTAGCTTCTCAACTCATAACCTTTTCTTTTTAATCTCTACTTCACATCCACACATTACATTCATCTCACTTGCATTCTGATCTTCTTACTTAAACCTAATTTATATACAATTCTAGAAGTTGCGAAAATGTTCTAGAATCATCTCCTTAAGTAGTACTAGCATTGGTTACTCCTCCAATGCATATCCACTTTTAATTCTTATTGGTGGATCCCACCTTTTCATCACACATAATCATGATGTTTGAATCTCTAATTCTTTGTTAGATAATCTCCTCGAGATTCATAAACTATTTTCTTCTCAGTGTCCAAGTTTAATGTATTTGTAGATTCTCCTTGTGTCAGCCTTTCATGTTCGGTAATGCATTTTTCTATTTCTTGGTAACTATATCATCTCTTAGTTTAGTGGACATTGTATCTTGGTACAACTCGATTGTCTTTTCTCAGTTCTGATTTTCTTGGTGACTAAACTTCCTTTGTTTTTACCAAAAACTACCTTTCTTATATTTCCTTTTACTAAATAGGTTGTTGCTCTTACCGACTTGACTTTTATTCATTACCCAATGAATTTGACAATCATTAATAATTTATCATAACTAATGACAATAAAATAACTCTTAGGGGCATCAATCTCCCCCCTTGGCATTAGTTTGGTATCCTTGTTAAAAATCTTCAAAGTCATCAAAATTTCTATCCGTAGAAAAATTTCTCATGTATCCATTTCTCGGTAAACTTATTACTCCCCTTATAGTAATAATTCATGTATCTATTATCCTCATATTCATATTTCCATTTTTACATGATAGCATAATATCCTAAATTATAAAATATCCCCCTTTTTCTAACAAAAATGTCAAAAATAAATAACTTACTACTTGTTCGGTGGAGGGATCTTGGAAAAAATAGATTTGTATATTTCTTTTGCATCCTTCAGTGATCCCTTCCATGAATATTTTAGTGTATGTAACACTATTATCAGTTCACTTATATCATCTATTAAATTGACCATACTTTCCATAGCACTAACATCTGGTGTGCTTACCAAATCTTTTGCCTTATGTACAATTTTTGGTAATGATTCAATATGGGGTATCAAAAATATTTGTAGCTCCAGAATATCCATTTTGATCTTATTTTCCTCTTTTATTAACTCATATTGCACTCACATTAAGTGCTTCAACTTTTGATATTATACTTGGAAAGAATTAGGCTCGGTTGATACTTTAGATAATTGTTCAGTTAGCTCATTTTCAACATTATCATCTTTATCTTTGATGTCCTTGATGAAATGTAAAATTATTCAAATATGTTGAAATAATAAAAGAATGTCTTTCATCTCTTTCTCCAACTCCATAACCAATTCACATAGAGTTACCTTGTCTAGTGCAACTGATTGAAGTAGTTCTTCAATAACTTTATGCTCCATCTTCTTTCTATGCACTTTCATTAAGTATTATGAGGTCTTAGTACAAGTTTGATTTATTCAATTAGGTTGATAATTGTTCTGTTGCTTCTTTACAACTTATCTTGTGCAGCCTTTCTCTTCAGTAAGTTTGCAAACTCAAATAGTTATTTGGGGCTCATAGTTGAAATATCAACCTTTTTAATAATGATAGGTTGGCTTAAATCAACCTCTTTTTCATGCTTCTTCTTCTTCAACTTTCCCTGCTCTGTAGATGCCTTCTTTGCATCAGATTGTGCAGCAGTGGTGTCATCAATTTTCTCTTCTTTATCCTCCTCTTCTTGCTTCTTTTCCTCCTTCTTTTGTTTCTCTTCTTTCTTCTCTTCATTTGTGTCCTTTTTATTTTTATTGTTCAACTATCTTGGTAGGAGTTACTGACTTTGTGGTTTCCTTTTGTTCACTTTCCTTTCCTTGATTAGTGGGAAAATCATCATTTGTTGGAACATCTTTTGTTACTTCTGAGATCACTTCTTCAATCTTAGGAAAATTCAATATATGTTCAATTATAGGATCATCTTCCATTAATCATTCCTTTGCAAAATCATCTATGTTCATTTCTTAAGTTTCTTTGGCCTCTGTTGCCATTATATCTTCATCTTCTTTTATTTCCTCAGTAGGGTTTTGATCTGTGATATCCTCATTGATAAACTAATCTTTATCAGTTGTCAAATGTATTGGATCTGAATTCCCAATTTTCTTTTTGATCTCTTCATCAATCGGTTGATCAAGAGAAAAGATTTTTCTCCAAAGATCATTAGTCTTATTTTTCACTTCTTCTAACTTACCGACCATAATTTTTAGTTCCTTTCTCTTCACTAGGAATCTCTTGGAGTATTCATGTAGTGTATCCTTGATTTGTCTTTTAGATAGGTCTAGTACAATAATAACCAAGGATCTCTTCCCCCTTTTTTTTTTAGCTCCTAGAGCATATTTCCATCTAGCATGAACCTTTTGATATAGCTCATATGCCATATTTGGGGCAACTTCAACTAGTGTAGTTCTAAATTTGTGTAAGGTAAAAACAATAGTCTCTTCAATTTTGGATTTTTCTTCATCATTCCTCTTCTCATATTTGAGATGTTTTAGTCCTGAATAACCTTCATATTTCTTGAGTGTTTTTAGAGAATCATCAAGTTCTTTAAATATAGGTACTTGGTTTTTCACTACCTTGAATTGTGAAACATCCTCAGATCTAGTTTCACTATCTTCCTATAGTCTCAATTTTCTCCTAGGCCTCCATGTGGCTTTCTTCTCTCTGTAGTATGTTTTAGTCTTTGTTGATTTCATTTTTTCTTTCTTCTCCTCACTCAGTGTGGAGGAAGACCTTGTTGATGGTCTTACATCAATTAGACTAGGGGTTTCCATCATTTTTATCTTCTTCCCCTTAAACTTTGATGGTTTAGATTCATCTTTTTCAACATGGATTCCCAAATTATCTAACAAGTTACTAATCATTTTTTTGTTCTTTCTTAAGGCCTTAGGCATCAAGATACCTAGTTTGATTTTATTCTTGACTTCTTCAAAAGTGACATACCAAGTTTCTCTTCTGTAAAGTGGTTTCTCTAATAGTCCTTTGATCTTTATAGAAGAGGCATCTATATCCATTCCATAGCCCATGGGTGGTATCCACATGGTTCTTGGATCCACATCTCTTAATATACAAGTACTTGTATCTACCTCAAAACATATTTCATCCTTATACTATTCCACAAACTAGGGTGGAATCCTAAATCTCTTGTGCATCTTTTTTTGAAAATTTGTAAAGTAATGATTCATAACCATGTCAAAATTATCTCCTATACTTTGAATGAATTCATTGATTTGATAAATAATTGGTTTATTAACTTTCCACACTACTTCACCGATTGTAGGAAATAAGTTTTGAAAGTAGAAAAATATGCATACTAGTAGGGATTCAAACTTCTATGTGTTTCTTTTTACCTTCCTAATTGTGTTCATATTGTCATCCAATTGCTTCAACAAGATTTCACATAGATCTATCTTCATGTCTTTCTTCACAACCTTGTATGCTATATCGACTGCTCCATAGGGGATGCTATCTACCTAAGATGACTGGAAGATTTGGTAGGATATGATGTTGGATGCAAATCTCAACTCAGGATCATCAACAATAAACATTTTCAGACCTCTACCATCCCATTTATCTTGTGTGAGCTCACATAGTTTATTCTTGTATGTTTGTTTGTATGTCATTGGTCTGTCATAGATCGAATATCAAGTGACAATGTGTAGTACATCCTTTGTGATATTTATCAGCCCACCAAGCCACATGAACTAATCATGTACTCAAATTAGAACTAGTCTCATCCATTATTGTTTAAAAACTATTGGTACATGCATAGTATGGACCAAACCCTTGGTTTCTAGATGTGTGTAATCATCCTTCAACTTTCCATTTGCACATAGATTCTTGTAAGATGTATCAATTTCCACTTGGAAAATATATTCAATCTTGCAATTTATGAAGGCATGAACATCATTAATTAGTATAACTCTTAGTGGGATCGATGATAGGTCTCTAGATTTATCAACTTCAGTAGCAACGGTGGGTGACAACTTATATTTTGGATTGAAAGGGTCAATCTTCTCCACAACAATGGATTTTGAACTTTAGGTGCCATTAGATTATCAGAAATGATCTTTAACTGATAAGGTTTCACTTGTATAACAACTCAATTTTTCTAACATAGCTCAGAAAACAATAGAAATACCTTCAATATGCTTGACAATGCTTTGAATTTCTTGAATGATCACTTGAATGCACTCAGTAGTCTCTTCTCTGCTAAGTGCTTCAAATGCTCACAAAAGTGTAAGGTGAAAATGAAATAACATGACCTCTATTTATATTTTTTCTTTGATTGTGGCTTCGAACAACTATAATATTTGCATTAAATGCTTCTTACCAACTCTCTTTTCATGGATTACTAAATACACTTTCTTTCACCAAATGGAACAAAATAACTCATACTTCTTACTGATCAAAATATGAAATGTCAACTTCAAAAAATGTATACAAAACAATCTTAATATGCTAATATGGATCTTTTCTCAAATGCTAGGAACTGATTTAAGATATAATTTAGTTTATTTTCTCCTACACATACCTTTTGACCGATTAAGTGAAAATAGGTGCACCCGATCTAGAGGATGTGATTCTATCAGTTATTCCAAGTTTAGTTCCATCATCTTAAGACTTCCTTATCCATGTCCTATTCATCTGATCTCTTATCTCATTAACATTAACATGAGCATTTTCTTTTTTTTGTTCCTCGATTAGGGATTTACCTCAAGACCTACAGTCCTTGGATAGGTGACTGACCTTGTGACAATGAAAGAAAGCCATTCCAAAGTTTCTCTATGACCTTCTATTATTCATACCATGCATCTGAAAGAAATTTTCTGCTATGTGACCAAATCTCCCACATGTGGTACATGAAATTCTTGTATTGTAGTCCCATGGTATAATTGATCCTTTTCGGTTAGGGATCCATTTCTCATTCTTTCTTTGTGACCTACATTCTTCAGATTTGTGACCATATCTATTGAAGTTATTATAGTAACCATTGAAGCTTGGCTTCCTTGAATTTTTAGAAACCCTTGATCTACAATCAAATACCTTGTGACCATACTTATTTCACTTGTAACAATAACCATTAAATTTAGGAGTTCTCAGTGGATTACCTATTTTTCTCTTGTAGACATTAGTTGTATGTCCTGGTTTCTCACAATGATAACATGTAGGCTTCTTTTTCTTTGATGGGGTAGAAAAATTATCTTGGTTGGCTTCTTCTTTAGAGGACTCACTCTTATTGGTATTCTTGTTCACATTGTATCCAAGTCTAGAAGTATCTATCAGTTGTCTCTAACCTCTTAGTTTTTCATCCAATATCCTTAGTGATTCTTCATTTCTTTTCAAGACTTCATTAGCATATTTTTTAGATTTTAGTTCATTCTTCAAATGTTCATTCTCAAATCTCAACTCAACAATCTCTCCAACTTTCCTTTCAACTTTATGATTTGTACCAACTAGTTGATTTGTCGAGTTGTAGTGAATTTGTGTCAACCTTAGTATTTCATCATCTTTCTCATTCAACCTTGTATTCATTTTTTTTCTCTCATCTTCCACCATTCTTTTGTCATCTTCATTTGTTCCCTTTTGTTCTAAGCCTTCACACATGCTTACTGATTGAGCTTCTTATTCTCTTTTCAATGCTTTAACCTGATCAACTAGGTTTTTTTCTCTTTTCAGCCAATTTTGATAGTGCACCCTCATATTCATTAGACATAATTCTCTCTGATTTTTCTTCAAGTTCTTCAACCTGATCTTGAGTATCCTTTAATTTGTATGCTAGCTCCTTTGTCTTGTTGAGTGAATGCTTAAATTTTCTCCTCAATTCATCAATATTCTCATTAGCCATCCTTAGTTCCATATCCATATTATCAATCACCCTTTCATACTTATAACTTTCCATCTCTTCATATCTTTCCTCTCAAGTAGTTAAACTTCTAAATAAGAGACACAACTCTTATACCAATTTTTGGAGTAAGTATGGAAAGGTGAGTACTAAGAGTGAAGGGGTAAATTAGTACTTCAAAACACTTTTAACTATCTTTCTTAACCATTCACCAAATTCAAAACTTTTCATCCATCCCATAAAATATATAATGCATTAACAATAAACATAACTCATAACACATTCATTTTGGTATCGCAAAAATTCTTGTTAGAGGATAAAAAATACAGTGGGGATGACACCCATAAAAATTCACTACTACAGTAAAAAGTCTTTCTTAGTTAAAGCTAAACTATTAGCTATTTCTGATAGCTTACCATGTTAAGAGTATTAACCTAGTTAAGTCTACCTTTCTAAAGGATTTTACAATTCTAATCTAAGAACTATACCCTGTTAAAGGATTTACAATGTAAGACATGTTAGGATTAGCTTAGATAAGAGACTTTACAATTACGATTACAAACTTAATCATTAACGAATGTGTTTGCAGAACTTGCATCAATCATATGCTTATCAGACTCAATGTGGTCATTAAATGATTACCTCATACTATGTTTCACTCACAATGTCAAATTTATACTTGGTAGATTCAACTATGAATCACATTCACACTCTTCTCTTTACTGCTCTGATACTCAGTCATTTCTCTACTCATAACCTTTTCATTTCAATTTTTTCTTCACATCTACACATTACATTCATCTCACATCCATTCTGATCTTCTCACTCAGATCTAATTTATATACAATTCTAGAAGTGGTGGAAATATTCAAGATCATCTCCTTAAGTGGTGCTAGCATTGGTTACTCCTCCAATGCATATTCACTTTTAATTATTATTGGTGGATCTCACCTTGTAATCACACATAATCATCATGTTTGAATATTAAATGCTCTGTCAGATAATCTACTCGAGATTTGTAAACCATTTTCTTCTCGGTGTCTAGGTTCAATGTATTTGTAGATTCTCCTTGTGTTGGCTTTTCATGCTCAATAATACATTTGTTTGTTTCTTGGTAATTGTATCATCTATCAGTTTGGTGGACATTGTATCTCGATACAACTCGGTTCTCAGTGCTCAGTTCTTCCTTTCTCGATGACTAAACTTCCTTTGTTTTTACTGAAAAGTGCTTTTCCTATATTTCCTTTTACCGAATAGCTTGTTGCTCTTACTGAATTTATCTTTCTTCATTATCAAATGACTTTGACAATCATTAAGACATCCTCATAACTAATACAAACAAAAAACCTCTTAGGAGTATTAGAATTAATATTTTACAATTCATTATGTGGAATCTATTTATGGTCTCAATTTCCATTTAAGTAATTTGAAATTTTAATGTTTCTATATGTTGAAAAAAAAATGTGGTAATATATATTAAGATTAGCCGAAGTATATCTTTCTTAAGAGCTATAATTAATATATCTCTCGTGCTATATACTTAATGATTAGAGATCATATGATGGCCAAAAATTATTGATTAATATTGTCAAAATATACTATAAAAATTTAATAAAATATTTATTAATGAAGTAAAGAAATAATAGATTCTTAGAAAACATTAAATTTTGTCAAGAAAATAGATTAAAATGATCACTTCTCCTTCAATCTTTTATTGAAAAAAATTAATATCTCTTTGAAATATATGACTTCCATCAAAATATTTTAAAATAATTTAGTATCTTATAGATTATTTTCAAAATTGTGGCCCTTCAATAACCTTATATCTATTTTTAATAATAACTCATCATCTCTTTAATTTTTATATTCTTCTCTTTTTGATATAATTAATATTGTTATTATTATATTTCTATAAACCTTCTCTTATATTTTACTTATAATTTTATCTCTCCTTTTATCTATATTTTTAATTATCATTGTTAATTGTATTTTTATCATATCATGCCTTCTTTCCCACTTTTACATTACCACTTGCTTCTCCTTTACTCTCTCTAAATATTTAGTGAGACAAGTATGGATTCTATTTTATTTTCATTCTTAATGATAGATTATAGAATATGATTCAAAATATTGAAACAAATTTATATTTGACTAGTTTTAAAAGTATTGTACAATATCTTAGTAAATAAGAGAAAAAATATTATTCAATAAATGTTTCAAAATTTAAACCCACTTCTACATTGTGCTTACATAAATGAAAGATTAATTGTAGATTTCATGTACAGACACTTTTTTTATTTATTATTATTAGTGTACCAATCTTTACAAGTTGTCTCACTATTTAATTGCCTATTTCTTATATTCACTTGGTTAAAAGTTACTAGTTCAAAAAATGTTTAGAGCTTATATTATTTTCTTGGAAGTGTGATATTTTTTTATATTAGAAACAACCAAACAAGGGGAATGATTACAAATTCATAGCCATAGGATTGTTAATGAAACAAAATCACAAATAAATGTGCATTGATTTACAATAATGGCCACTAATAGCACACAACCAACAAAAAAACCTTCTAGAAAAACCATTGAATGAGTACAAGGACTTAAAGGATAAAAATACATAAGCCAACATAGACCCACA
The DNA here is from genome assembly GCA_027943335.1 of Chamaecyparis obtusa. Classification (NCBI taxonomy): domain Eukaryota; kingdom Viridiplantae; phylum Streptophyta; class Pinopsida; order Cupressales; family Cupressaceae; genus Chamaecyparis; species Chamaecyparis obtusa. The sequence goes on from BSBK01011449.1 coordinate 187,546, forward strand.
ATAATGCTCAACCAAAACTATTTTAGTTGAAACTTTCATCATCCCCTTGGTACAAATAGGGTTTTCCAAATACTTACTATGAATCATAGTAAAAATTTGATTGCAGATCCACCTACCTATTGTCAAACCCCTTTCTAGCTCAATATAAAAGGATCCCACCTCAATAGGAGTAGCAAAGAGACATATCAAAAAACCAGAGTGCAAAGTGTTAAAACACCAATCATCTAAATATCCACAGAAGAGAGTCCAAATGAGATTAAAAAAAAAAACCTCTATACCTATGGAGATAGTCTCCACCTTAATAGGAAGCTCGTCCACCTTCGATGCCACAAAAATTTCCTTTCCTCTATAGGAAACTGCTCCACCTCTATAGGAATTATAAAGAAATAATCAGAATGTGAATGTTGAACTTGTCCTCTAATTAACAACACATTCCCAACAACCCCAAGGAAAGAAAGAGTGCCTAGATCAACTACAAACCTCAACCAAAAATAAAAGACCAAAGTGAACCCTCGAAAACTAGCAGTAATTTAATGGTGACAAGATAAAAACAAATCTCTATCCCAACTAAGAAAAGGGACAGAAACACCTAAAGAAAAAGAGCACTGAAAATAAAGAAAACTTCCATCACAAAAAAAGAACCAACATCAAGATATAAGTTATCTTGCGAATTAGACCGACTCTCCAAGTTGAAGAGTGGTCACTTTCCTGATCTACATAATGGTATACATTATTCCATCCCAACCTTAGTGAAATATGAAGCATTGCCTTATCCTTAACCAGGACATTCCATGTTGCATCACCACTTGTAACATAGGAACTTCTAGAAATACGCACTCTACACTGACATCCAAAGAGGGATGCAAACCCACTCATACTACCAACCCAAGTAGAGACATGAGTAAATATAATCTCAGCATGTATCTGTTAGGATTAAGTAATACTGAGAGGGGGGGTGAATTAGTATTACATCACTTTAAATTAAACTTCAACCAATTGCAAATAAACCATATCAATACTAAAATGAAAAGAACATAAACACATAACATATAACTTGAATAACACCATTATTTTTTTTGAGGAAACCTTGGCCAAGGGAAAACCGCAGTGGAGATGGAACCCACAACTATGCACTAAAATATTGAATCCATGTTAGGAGATGATTATTACATAGTACATTTCCTTATTCAAAGAATACAAAACCCTGTTAAAGGTGGTGAGCTTACAACTCTTACAATCAAAAACTCTGTCACAAAAAGTGTTCAAGTAGTGAACAATACAAGCATCTTCTATTCTTTGATAGTTCCAGTTGTAGCTCTATCAATCACAGATCTCACATCTTATATCTTCCTTTACTGATATCCAAAATTCATGTCCATTTCTCTCATAATTACACACTTATCACTTCCACAAAACACTCTATACTTATATCAATTATGTCATCCAGTCAGCTCTCAAATACAATAAAAAACATAATAAATATTTATGCAAATGATAAATACTCAGTCAGAGATCTTATATTACCAATGTGTCAGCAATATACAACTTTCATCTGACTTAGCATGTTAGAATTCTATTTGATCTTCCCTCAATCATCACGACTATTCATATAGCTTGTTTCACTGATTCTCTGTCTTCACATACCTTCAAAACAATGTAACTTACTGATATCAAAACCAAAATATGTGCAACCTTAACTGAAGGTCCTACATATCCCAAAATGTCTTCCTATAACTTTTGAAGCCATAATACATCATTTACCATCTTGGCTAACCAAAACTGTACTGCAGAATACTATTATTCTGATTCTGTACTTAGTCATTTTCATGACTGAGTCTCCAATACCTGTTCTCACTTTATGCACTCACAATAACATAAGTGTTTCCATAAATTATAACCCTTAAGTGATCCATAGTGCTCCCAAAACATACTTTCCAACAATCTCTCCCTTTGGCATTGATGACAACACTTAGCGAAAAATGACTAAGTGTCAAAACATTATCTTCCTTCTAATTCACTATATACATATCCTTTCTTTTTTTTTCTTTTTTTTATTTACACATTTCTTTTCTTTCTCTTTTTCTCTCTCTCTTCTTTTTCTTCTCCCCATTTTTCTCTTCTCTTCCTCTCCCTTTGTCATCAATGGCAAAGGTACTTACAAAATTTCAAATTTTCAAAATCTTAAGCACAAAAGACTTAGTGCTTACTCCCCAGATTTAGAATATCTTGGAAAGAGTCTTCCAAGGTCTTCACTTCATCAGTCCATGACTTAATCAAAACCTCACTAACAAAAATCAGTCCATTCAATGCATAAGATGTAGTCTCTGTTGCCTTCAGCTTAGTGGGTACAAAATTTTTCATTGATCCTTCTATCTTCTCCATCTTGGTGAGATGAGTTTCAATAATTGAAAGCTTCAGAGTGATTAGAATCTTTAGAAAACCAAATCTTTCCACTACTCACCCTTTCTCTATAATCAAGACACTTATCTTATCCAAAATCTTGAATGCCTACTTGTCCATATCCAACATAGTTTGTAAAGAGGTTTCACAACTGTCCATTATGTTGTCTAAGGTAGCCATGTCCTTGGCTATGATATCTTCAATATTTTTAACATGTCTATTGGGATTTATGCAGTAGTTGTATACATTTCTTCTGTGTGCCACAAAACTTTTAGCTTTGATTCTAGTTGATTTCAGAATGCCCAAGTCCCATGAGATAGACTGGAAGACTTCCTTCAACTTCTTTTCTAAGAATCTCTTCTCAAACTTATCCTCTGCAATCTTCATCAGTGACTCAAAATGATTGTCAAAGTTGTCTAATGCTAGGTTCAAGTTCTCTACATCATCTTTTCCTTGAAAAATAAGAGGTATAGGGAGCATTTTGTTCACTATCTCCACTGTCCCAGTAATCACCTTTACCTTCTTGTCCCCCTTTTGTTATGATCTTTCCTTTTCCTTAGCAAATTCCATGAAGGATAACCTCATGAGTTCATCCTCATCCATTCTTTCCACATCTGTTCTCACTAGTTTGGCCATACTTTCCAACAATAGAGCGGAAGAGGTATTTGGTTCTTGTTTAAGTTCAGTCCTTACCTCTTCTTTTTTTTTTGTTGTCTCTTCTTCCTATTTTTCCTCTTGTTGTTTCTCCTTTTCTTATTCTTTCTCTTCCTATTTTTATTCTTTATGTTCTTCCTCTTTCTGTCCTTCCTCATCCATTGTCATCGCACTGTCCAGATTGTCTTGAAATGGGTCATGTGCATAAAGTGAGGTGTCTAATGATATAGGCATATCAGAAATAAAGAAGTCTGGTTGTATGTCAACTTTGCTTACTTTCTCACTCACTTCATCTTTCTTATAGCTTTCTCCCGTTCCTAATGGTGTAGGCTTGGTAACCTTGGGAAGTGAAGTCTTCTTAGGAATGTTGCACATTCTTTCCATTATCTTCACAAGTCTAGCCTTTGTTGTCAGTAGAGGTTTCAACTCTTTAATGATTATCTCCCTCTCTTGTATGGATACTACAAGTTTCATGTCTTCAATATCCTTATTTCTTATATTGTCATCCTCAAAATGTGCTAACTATTTTCTTATTTCTAACTTGTTATACAAGTCCTTAGGGATACTTTCTTCTATCTCTAACAAATTGTTCTTGAAAACTAATAAGTACTCAATTACTATTTCCTCAATTACTACTTGATTATCTAAATCATTCCTTTCATAGTATCTATTTACTATCTTCATATTTCCATCTCTTATTACTCTCTTTTGTAGCATATGGATATCTAGCTTCGACAGATCTTGTGGCCTCTTTTGTACTTATTTTTTCTCTTTCTTCTCAATCACTTTTTCTTCTTTCTTCTTTGTCTCTACTTCTACCTTTTGTTTCTTAGGGCTGCTTGGTTTATTAGATCTTGTAGATCTCCTAGGTGTTCTTGCAGGTGCAAACACTTCTGCATTCTTCTCATGTATAACTAATAAATAAATTATTTCAGGAGTAGGACTTACTGTCTTTTTAGCTTTAGAAGGAGGAGGTGCCTCAATTGCTAACCTAGAGGATCCTTCTGTCATCTTTTTCCTTACTTCTCTCAGCTGCTCCTTTGTAATTCCTTCCTTCATAGCAATTTCATCGACTATTTTCTCTATTCTTCTCTCCCTTGTTCCCTTTTCCTGTTCTTCTCTAACTTTTTCTAACTTATCCTGGTAAGTTCCCCATCTCTCTTCAAATGTATCTATCTTAGCTACTAGTACATGTTCAACTTGCATTGCTAGTACCTCAGAACTGACCTCAAAGAATACACAGTCCATTTCAACCATGAAAGAGATTGTGTCTTGGTATTTCTCAACTATCTCCTTAGGTATCATGTACCTTTCCTTCATTTTCCTTTGAATAATTTTAGTCATTGCAAACAGTTCACCATATACCCAATTTTTATCTTGCCTTTGGTAGCTTTCTGAAATTTTTATACTAGTAGGTAGATTATATTTCCATGTTCTAGGGTGCATTCTAGGAAAATTGTGTACAATGTGGATGTACATGTGAACCAAAAGTGATCCAAACCTAAATGAATTTGACTTATCTTTCTTGATAATCTTTACATTTTCCAAGAACTATTGTGCTAGGATCTCACAAAGGTTATATTTTGTGTTTTCCTTCACCATTATGTATGCCATCATTATTACTCATGTTGACATAGAGTTAGGTCTGCTATTGTAGAACAACTCGTAACCTAGTAGCATTGCTACCAATCTCACATCTTGCTAAAAGATGTCATTCACTATCATCGCTATCTTATCCCACTTAGAATGTGCTAGGTTTTCTACTTATTTTCTGATATTTTTCTCTTCTATTGGGAGGGCTCCACAATTATCCAATGCATCTATCTCATGAATTAAATGGTTACATATTTTAATAGACTTCTCTCCAATCCAAATGAACTATTTATGGATTCTTCTTAGGATGATCTTGAACCATTCGGTTTTGTAGAGCTCGTTCAGAAGGGTTAACTTGATAATAGATTGGTCTTCCAAATGCTTGAATTCTCCTTTCATATTTCCATCAAAATCTATCATTTCATCTATCACTCTATAGATATCTACGTCACCAATAGTCTCATATTTGTAGTGAATATAAGCCCTAATGTCTTCAATGTGTAACACGTTGTAAGGGGTTTGCAAAAATGCTCCTTCTAGATCATCCTCACAAGACTTAAACTAGTGCTTCTTGAACTTATACCTTGATCTATCAACAACATAAAATATCACAGGTGCATCCATATCTTCTTGACAAGTATAAAATCAAAATACCTTTAATACACTGAAATTTGAAACTTTTTCTTTGAGCGATCACGCGATGTATCTGTTAGATGGCTGAAGTGCTTCTCAATTTTGTTCTCCTTGGTCACTGCTAAACAAACGGTCCAAAAATGATATGATTCAAGGTTTTTTATCCATCACAAGGTGAGTTAATGCATTAATCACCAATAGCTCAACTTCGCATGTTGTCCAGTCAACGCAAATCTCGCGAACATAGAATATGAATCTCTAAGTGTTGCAATCATAAATATAAACTCCATAGTGTCTATACACACCATATCTAAGCTTGCATGAGCTTATTCCACATAATCAGGAGATGGATATATTCTAGTGTCTTCATCCAATGCTCCCCCTAAGGCCATGTGGCCTTCTAGGTTGATGTAGCAATGTAATCATCATGCAAAGACACAGTAGAATCTACTATCTCTCCTTGAACCAATGCCTTGTTGAACTCTTTTATCTTCCATATCTTCTCATCCTCTTTATTTTTTGATTTCTTGAAATGATTCTCGAATTCATCTATATAATCATTAAGAATTTTACCATTGTCACCAATATTCTTCCTTATAACCATAGGTGGTGGTCCTCTTCTATTGTTCATTCCATTATACCAGAAAAAAATCTCTATGTGTCCTAAGTTGTTGCATTTGAAACATGTAGGTGGTCTTCTATTATAATTATCCTGTAGCTTGCAATACCTTGCAGTATGCCCAAAGTTATTTCATCTGTGGCATATAATCTTCATTGTTGATTCTTCTCTGATGTAATCTTGTTTATATCTAGACTGATCGGGTTTTCTACATTCTACTTTCTTATGTCCATATGCATAATAGTTATGACAGTAACCAGAAAAGGGTTTGAAATAATTGTTACCTCTGCAATCCCTTTTCATGTGTCAAAGTTTGTTGCATCCAAAGCATCTACCTCTAAAAGGTCTGATATGATCTCTAGGTCTCTCAATAGTAGGTCTTTCTTTAGTCTTTACTTCATGTGTTTCTTCATTAGTCTTAGAACATTATGCTTCAATGAATCCAACTCTCATCATGTCTCCTTTAGGTTTATGTCTTTCTCTCTTTTCATCAGTCTTATCACTTCTCATGTGTAACTTCTAGATATGCAATTTGGATTGAGTGAGATCACCTTTTATGATCTAATTATACTTATCCAATTCCTTACATTTATCCTTGTAGTGATTAAGTTCAATCTTCATTTGTCCTATCTACACATTTTCTTCTTTTAGTGTCTCTTCAACTTTGTATCTTGCATCCTTTTCATGTTGAATTTCCTTAATCATCAAAAGATTGATTTTCTCTTTTTCTTTCTCTAGCTTCTTTACTTGATCTAATGTATCATTGTCTGAATCTTCTTTGATCTTATCCAAAAGGTCTTGTCTCTAAATTTTTGCAATTTCAAGTTGTTCCTTTAGTTTCTTGATGAAACCTTTTGCTCTTCTCAATTTGAATTTTAGTTCACCATTCTCAGCCTTTTCTTTGTCCAGGTCATCAAGTGCTACTTTAATTTTTTCTTGCAAGCTTTCTAAATCCATTCCGATCTCCCTTAAGCTATTAGGCTTTCTCTCCAAGGGCCAAAAGTTATGATGCCAATTGTTAGGATTAAGTAATACTAAGAGGGGGGTGAATTAGTATTAAAACACTTTAAATTAAAATTCAACAAATTGCAGATAAACCATATCAATGCTAAAATGAAAAGAACATATAGACATAACACATAACTCATAACACCATTATTTGTTTTCAAGGAAACCTTGGCCAAGGGAAAACCCCAGTGGGAATGGTACCCACAACTTGTACATTTTTGGCATCCACCTCTCTATTAGTGTTGTCAGTAACCCATGGTTTTCCCGTATATGGGGCATCTTGAAGAAGTAGCCAAAACCCATTCAAGTCAAAGCCACTCTACCTGGATCATCTAGATCTTGGACACAATGCAACCTAACCACCCTCGATGCTCTGATGATGAGCATTGGTAGAACCTCTTGTAAACCATAAAACCACAAACCAAATGTCAGAACATGTCATGATGGATGTCAAAATTAGTACAAGTAATCTCAAAAGAAAAAATTGTCACTACACATGTTATATTGCTCAAATTAAAGTCATGTGATACTTCTTATTATACTAGTATGAAACTATCTACTGATACTTTATCATGCAATACTTTCTTGTATAGTGGTGCGATACTTTTTCCTCATGCAATAGTTCACACTGTGTCACATGACATTTCATCTAGGCTCATGCGATACTTTCCTGGACGGCCATGCGACACTTTGTGGCCCGATGAAGTATCACATGATACAGTATACAATAGGTGTGAGATACTTTTAAAGTATCATATGATGTTTTGCAAAAGCATAATTTGAAATTCAAAAAACATACTTTAAATGCAAAAAAATGACTCAAATAACTAGTTTTTGTGAAAACTTACCCGAGTACCATGCTGAGGAGGCTGGTTGTGCAACCAATCATGCTCAAATTGATGTGCGTCAATGGGAATACCTACCTATTGAGCCATAGTCTCTCATGGATCTCTCAAAGTTCTCAAAATTCACATAAGATAACTAAATTTGAAAATGACCTTTTTACCCCTTATATAGCAGTTTGACCTAATATGGCATTTTGACCTAATTTTCAAAACATTTCAGAATTTTACAAAAATTACACCCCTAGCTAATTTTGATGTCTTGGATCCATTTTTGGGATCGAAATCAAAATCTAAGTTCATTTTTTTGGTTAAAATTGCACTTTAAAATTTCTCCTTCTTCTACGCAGTTGGCTAACCATTTGAGGCCTAGTCCTTCGATCTTCACTAGGGCATCTTAATTTCTTCATCTCCATCTCTCTCAACCTCCTAGTCTTTCATTCATTTCCTTCATTTTGTCTCTCTAAGCTTTTGACATTATCTTTATCCTATATCTTTCTCAGTCAAACCTAGTCAAATTGGGGCATATTTTCACTGCTTGATGGTTATTCTGTTATCTTTCATCTTCGATTATGATTTCTAGTGATTTGATCATGTTTCTCTCATCTTGCTTCTACATTCCCTCTACCTCATTTCAATTTTGATCCCGAGGGGCTAGACATATTCTATCAGCTATTCTCCAGAGCATATGCTTGACCATTCCATAGGCTCCAATTGATCTATCTATCTATCTATTGTACTTGACATGTTAGTTCTCATCTTGACTTCTGATACTGTTCATCTCTCTCCTAAGTGTTCAGTACTATTGCTACCAAGCTGACCATGCAGGATTTTCTATCTCTTTGCACTTCATTCTTTGGAGTTAGATCTTTATTGCCTTCTCGACTGATCTATTCATTGACGTAATGTGTTCCCAGATCGATCACACATTAGTCAAAGAGGGGAAAATGTAATCACCCAAAAATGGTCATCTAGACTGTTAGTGATTTTTCTTGTATCCCTCAACTCTAAAAGAGAAATATGAAAACCAGACCCGGGGATCTTTGTCTAGTAACATAAATCTACTTGTTCATGTAAACTAAGGGGCAAGAAAAGACTAATTAATGAGGATTTGATCCTCCTTCTGCTTCGAGTTCCACACACTCAGGCAGGTGCACCTAAAACATGATAAGATCCGCATACATATAACTTACTAGCTAAGACCCTTTATGCAAATGTGAAAATCAGTGGATAGTTCTCAGACTTATAAAACATGGGAGTTCAACTCAACTAGTCTTATACAGGATCCCACCTATATGATCCGCTAAGAACTAGGAAAATGGCAAATGTGACAATAAGGATAAACTCCTTCTCTTCGAGCTTTGAACTCGCACAGGTTAACCCATGGATTCATTTCTTCAAAGAATCACTAACAATACTTGTATTTAGGGAACACAAGACATAAACATGAATGCTTCTGAAACACGAAATTAAAGATGGAAATAATTTAAAGATCTGATGATGAAAACAAAAAAGAAAACTAGGATTAGTGCCTTGTTCATTGGGCAACAAAGTCATACAAACATACATTCCTAGAAAACCATAACTCCAACTCAAAAACCCAAATGGGATGCCTTAAAAACCATTCTTTTCACTCCAGTTCTTGGACATCAAATTCATATACAAATCTAGAATTCTTAGAACTTGAAACCGAGACTTACTCCCTCCTTGAAAGACACTCGAATTCAAACCTGCAGGTATCTTGTAACTGGTATACCGACATGCCTTACAAATCAATACACAAGAATTCAAATTATGAACACAAAGACATCAAACATAAAATGAATCGAGATTCCTTTATTTTTATTAAAATCATCTGGAACTGGACACTTCTAAAACAAAGAAACATAGGAAACAAAAATCCAAGTCTGGGAGCTGCCCTACAGCATTAATTCTAAACCCCTTTACAAAATGAGAGAAAATACAAGATATAGGAGGAAAGGGGAAAGCTAGTTTCCAACAACAGACACCTGTTAATTTTTCCTAAATATCCCCTTCCTCTACAATTGCCTTTAAACTACAATCCTCTCTTCAATTGAAATGATTCTCTCCAAACCAAAAATATGATTTGATCCTCTCACTTCTTTAACCAAATTTGATCTGAGTTGTTTTTTCTTGTTACTACTTTCCCTGACATTCTTCTTTCAAAAAACTAATCCAAAAAATGGATTCTTCAACTTCTCCCGATTCCAACGGTATATAACACTTTATATTTCGGACAAAAATTGAGTCCTCAGCATCATTTTCAAATTTCAGCTCCCAAGCAATTGTCACATTTAAATTTCGAATTTTTGAAATAGTTTGAACTTTATGAATTTGTTTAAAATCCTCTGCATATAGATTTTAAAAATGGGCGGGTCCCACATGTGCCACATGGCACATTTAGATTGGTCCAACAAATCACCTCCTTGCAACCTCACCATCTAGTTGGACGCCACAAAAGACCTTTGCCACTTGGCGCTGTTTGGTTGGCTCGCATATCCACCTGGGCAACTGAACTGAACCAGACCGCCACCTCAAAGGAATGCCACATGTCACCGTGTCGCATGATCGCATGGGCTAGAAATGGCCTTTGTGATCATGTGACCACTTAACACATGTCCACTTCATCCTTGTCACACTCCTGCAAAATGACCTTCTAGGCATGGGCACGAAAACCAAGGCATCTCTAAGAGCTCGCGTGAGAAGAGCCTCTAGCTCTTCAATCTACTTCATATGTGAGCTTGGTTGTATATAAACACCTCAAATTGCCAATCTGGGATCAATGTGGGACTAAGTTTCTATAGTTTTTTAAAGACTTTCACTAAAACTTTACCTTCATGCTAGTTGGCATGCACACCAAGGCAAACCCACAAGGAAAAGGAAGAACAAGTGCCTCTTTCTCTTTTCTTTACATTCATTCTAGGCAGCCATGTATTTAAATGCTAAAAACTCCCCAATCCCAGTGAATGTGGGATAATTGTCATTAATGCTTTATGGGCAATTTTGACAGTGCCGTACTCAGTCACATGTATCTCGCGAAGCAGGAAGAATTTGGAAAATCCCTCTAGTGAGAATCTGGAGAACTAGGTTTGCGACAACATATCCAAAAAATTGGCCAAATCCAATAGTCCAATAAAAAGTTATGCCCCCTGCAATATGACTGTGTTTTTCCTTTTTTGCAAATCCGCATTTTCAAAATCCATTGTGTGGGCTATTTCTCCTTTGCTTTCTCAAAAAGACTATTTCCATTTAATACACACCATCCATGTTACATTTAAAACTCCTCTTTCAATTTGTTCTATGCACATCTTTCCTTCACTATCATGCACCACATTTTGACTGCCTTCAGTCTGCAATCACTTTCGTTGGCCAGATATGCCCAGCCAAGCCTTGCATATCTTTTAAACACTCATGTTGACAGCCCCTTCTATTGTTTGGTGTGGTGTGTAATGATCACAACCCTCAAAATATATGCACACTTATTAAACATGCTGACATTTATATATTCATATTAAGGCTAGCAACCTCTCAATCATGGTCATTTTCCTTCAATGCTCATTTGGGTTCCATTTCATTGGCCTTTTGAAACCATTAAAAGAAGATATAAGAAACACTCATGTCCTTCTTATCAAACCAATATGCATTGGCAATAGTAGTCAATTACTTGATGACTTTCATTACATTCAAACAGGCAATGACACTGGCATCCTTGGTTGCCTTTCATTTTGTCCATGTTAAGTATACGCACAATCTCTTGAAGACATTAAGCACGAGGCATCACCCTTGATGCACACCTTCCTCTATAAGACTGAGATGTAGTCAACCACTTGAAGTAGAAACATGGCGTGTCAAAGATTCAATCACATAATTCACTTTTTACATTTTGGCAAAACTGATCATCAACACCAAGTGGCTCCCGGAATTGGCTTCTAAAACTGACCAAACAAAACTTTCGAGACCTGGCATCCTCGACACTAAAACACCTTCATACAAGGAATATGAATCCATAACTAGCTTCCTTAGAAAGTCTAAATGCCGATCACAATAAAATGTCAAATTCAACCAGTTAGAAATTTTCAGGATTAAAACAGTGAAAAAGTGCAAAACTGGTTTTGGAATTGGCCTAGGAAAGTGGTCAAACGGATTGGCAGGGACTTGAAAATCACCAAGAACTTAGTCTTCTAGGTCTACAATATAGAACAACATTCAATTATGCCAAACCTTGCATAGGGCACAAACTGGGATAACACAAAGTAGGGCACTTATAAAACTGGACAATGCACATTCAGAGAAATTAACAAATTGCAAATGAAATGATGCTAGCAAGCAGGTTGAACGGGTACATGGGGGCTGAAAACTAGTAGGATGACTCACTCCCATGCCTACCATATGATGCCACAACCGGCATGTCATGACCAATCACAGGACAAAAGATATTCAATTGCAAACAGGGCCTGCTACAACAAAATGACAGGCACAAAATACAAATTTAGACAAGTGCTCAAAACAAGACACCACGAAACAACTTGAAACTTGACTTTAATGATCTGAGATGTCTTCAAATGCCAAAACAAAGGTGATAAGCACTTGAGATGCATGAGAAACCTTAGAATCTTATTCGGGAAAATAGGCACAAAAGCATTTATAGGTCTTCAATCTGCAAAATTTTAACATGGTACTTCAAAAACCCTTATTGTGTTTTTACTCCCAATAGTGGCTCTGTCTGTGGACACGTGCCCCATGTGGGCATGTAGAGAAATCATAATCTCTTGGTGAAGCAGACCAGCCCTAAAACTATCTTCTCCTTATCACTCCAAAAATAACTTCATCTTCTTATTCCTCCAATCTATTATTTGGTTCTAAGGCTCCTTTATGCAAAGCAAACCACACTACTGCTGAAAGGAAAGCAACTGTACAAGTATTTACAAAAATTTCAACTGAAATCAATGCTTACCCTGGTCAAATACATGATTTTCATTTCCATCCCACTCAGACAAGTTGTAAGTATCATTCACATCTTCTTGAGTAACAATACTCACATTCTTCATCAGTTCAGCATACAAAACATGGTCAGCAAACTCACCATTATCTGGTATGGGAAAGCTATCAGGATGCCATGAGTGTTGATCACCATGTGATATTAAACCGTCACACTCTTCATTGTCACTACCATGCTGAAAAGTGAAACATTGTAACTTAGCATCACGGCTGGAAACATTAATTTTCTGATCATTAGTTTGCAAAATAGAATAAACCTTTTCTGTCTCATTATTTTGCAAACTAACACATAACCTTTCAAAACAAAAATCTGATTGCATAAATCCGGGAACATCTTGCTGACCACAAACTATATCAACATCATTTAGAAGAGAACAAGCTTGGTCAGTGAGTGACTTATTAGTCATTTGCAAATCTGAGGATACACTTTAAAATTCACCACTTTCTTCAGCATCAAAATGTTTACAAAAAACATAGTCAGCAAGTTCATGCAAATCTGAACATGCACTAGTACACTCATCATCATACTCATCAAATATAACATTATCAAATTCATTACAATGAAATGCACTTGAGTCTTACTAATTTAAAATGGGAGAAAAGACATCAAAATTTGTTTCATCCGTCATGCCATCATCCGAGTTACTTTCATCAAAACTTATGTCAACCGGGCATGGAAATCTGGAAACAAACTTAGTACCACACTTTTGAAGGTCAGCATCCAAGAGACTTGAAATCTGCTCACTACTTATCTAGCACTGAACATCACATTTCATTTTTTCATTCTCACTACGGATGTTGCTAGTCTCTTCTCCATCTGTAACAGGGACTGAATTTACTTGTCTCATATTACCTTGTGTGAAGTAACTACTATGGGAACTATCATCTACATAGTATCCATGCTCTTCATGTTCACACAAAACATCATTAAACTCAAACAAATAATCATTATTATCATGCTAAGAAAAGGGGAAATCAACAAGCTCAAGGAAATCATTATCAACTGAAGATTCATTTTCCACTCCTTGACACTCACAAACTTCATCATCAGCACAATAACCAGCACTCTAACCATCACAGGACTCAGCATCCCCAAATGAACTAGACTCAGCATCATTGAATTCAACATTTATGAAAGAGTCTATCCAATCCTTAACATTTTTTAGTGCTTCATCCTTTAAGGATGCAGTCCAACTGACTGATTCCGGCATTGAAAGTTCTAGGAACATCTCAGCATACTGGGATTCTTGAAAATCTAACCCCATAGGAAGTTTATTACATGCAATAAGAAACCTCTTGTAATAAGACAATGTAGACTCCTCATTTCTTCCTCCTATTGCATATCTTAACATCAGTATGCAATTATGCTGAATCTTTTGATTTATCAAATGAAGTTCATCATTATAGCTCTCTAAATCTGACTGAGAATTTTTAGATCTAGAAGCATTCTCTTGATCTATTATGGCTGGGAACTCCATTTTAGCACACTGACAGAACAATATAGCTTATTCTCAAGATAGTATTTCTATCCAAGCTTATGAAATCACTGACTTCGTTTAACATCAACATATTCCTAATACTCTTTAGAAACTAAATCTTCTATCCAGAAATATGGCAAGAACTTTCAAATTAAATTTCCCTCTTCTTAATGACTGGTTCACTTATTTAGGGACTGTTTTATACTTTGACAAAGGATTACCTGTAAGTGCTCCTGTTGTTTGTAAAATTTTGATTTAAATTTTCCTTCAAATCACCTTCCAAAACTTCATAGAGCCACCACCTCTTTTCAGAGGACAAGATCTGAATCAACTGAGAGATTTTCTCAAATCTAAACCATCTTCAAAACCAGCACAAACAACACAACCGTAATAGAATACTGACTATTTTTCAGGACCACAAATATATTAATACCTTGATTACAATTCACTGATCAAACTGAGATGCCAGAGTCGCCACTCACATTCAGTGAGAAGATATAACAATTTTTGGAAAGAAATAGACTCTATATCCAAATTGGACCAGACCCTGGGATGATTCAGCGAAGCAAGGGATTAGACATCTTAAACTTGCTGTCATGTATTGCTTCCCCAGTAGAGTCACCAATTTGTTAGTGATTTTTCTTGTATCCCTCAACTCTAAAAGAGAAATATGAAAAACAAACCCGAGGATCTTTGTCTAGTAACATAAATCTACTTGTTCATGTAAACTAAGGGGCAAGAGAAGACTAATTAATGAGGATTTGATCCTCCTTCTGCTTTGAGTTTCACACACTCAAGCGGGTGCACCTAAAACATGATAAGATCTGCATACATATAACTTACTAGCTAAGACCCTTTATGCAGATGTGAAAATCAGTGGATAGTTCTCAGACTTATAAAACATGGGAGTTCAACTCAACTAGTCTTATACAGGGTCCCACCTGTATGATCTGCTAAGAACTAGGAAAATGGCAAATGTGACAATAAGGATCAACTCCTTCTTCTCTTCGAGCTTTGAACTTGAGCAGGTTAACCCATGGATTCATTTCTTCAAAGAATCACTAACAATACTTGTATTTAGGGAACACAAGACATAAACATGAATGCTTCTGAAACATGAAATTAAAGATGGAAATGATTTAAAGATCTGATGATGAAAACAACAAAGCAAACCAGGATCAGTGCCTTGTTCATTGGGCAACAGAGTCACATAAACATACATTCCTAGAAAACCATAACTCCAACTCAAAAACCCAAATGGGATGCCTTAAAAACCATTCTTTTCACTCCAGTTCTTGGACATCAAATTCGTATACAAATCTAGAATTCTTAGAACTTGAAACCGAGACTTACTCCATCCTTGAAAGACACTCGAATTCAAACCCGTAGGTACCTTGTAACTGGTATACCGACATGCCTTACAAATCAATACACAAGAATTCAAATTATGAACACAAAGACATCAAACATAAAATGAATCAAGATTCCTTTATTTTTATTAAAATCATCTGGAACTGTACACTTCTAAAACAAAGAAACACAGGAAACAAAAATCCAAGTCTGGGAGCTACCCTGCAACATTAATTCCAAACCCCTTTACAAAATGAGAGAAAATACAAGATATAGGAGGAAAGGGGAAAGCCAGTTTCCAACAACAGACACCTGTCAATTTTTCCTAAATATCCCCTTCCTCTACAATTGCCTTTGAACTACAATCCTCTCTTCAACTGAAATGATTCTCTCCAAACCAAAAATATGATTTGATCCTCTCACTTCTTTAACCGAATTTGATCTGAGTTGTTGTTTCTTGTTACTGCTTTCCCTAACATTCTTCTTTCAACAAACTAATCCAAAAAATGGATTCTTCAGCTTCTCCCGATTCCAACGGTATATAACACTTTATATTTCGGACAAAAATTGAGTCCTTAGCATCATTTTCAAATTTCAGCTCCCAAGCAATTGTCACATTTAAATTTCAAAATTTTGACATAGTTTGAACTTTATAAATTTGTTTAAAATCCTCTGCATATAGATTTTAAAAATGGGTGGGTCCCACATGTGCCACATGGCACATTCAGATTGGTCCAACAAATCACCTCCTTGCCACCTCACCATCTAGTTGGATGCCACATTTGACCTTTGCCACTTGGCACTGTTTGGTTGGCTCGCATATCCACCTAAGCAACTAAACTGAACCAGACCGCCACCTCACAGGAACACCACATGTCACCTTGTCACATGATCGCATGGGCCAGAAATGGCCCTTGCGATCATGCGACCACTTGACACGTGTCCACTTCATCCTCGTCACACTCCTGCAAAATGACCTTCTGGGCATGGGCATGAAAACCATGGCATCTCTAAGAGCTCACATGAGAAGAGCCTCTAGCTCTTCAATCTACTTCATATGTGAGCTTGGTTGTATATAAACACCTCAAATTGCCAATCTGGGATCAATGTAGGACTAAGTTTCTATAGTTTTTTAAAGACTTTCACTAAAACTTTACCTTCATGCTAGTTGGCACGCACACCAAGGTAGACCCACAAGGAAGAGGAAGAACAAGTGCCTCTTTCTCTTTTCTTTACATTCATTCTAGGTGGCCATGTATTTAAATGCTAAAAGCTCCCCAATCCTAGTGAATGTGGGATAATTGTCATTAAGGCTTTATGGGCAGTTTTGACAGTGTCATACTCAGTCACATGTATCTCGCGAACCAGGAAGAATTTGGAAAATCTCTCTAGTGAGAATCTGGAGAACTAGGTTTGCGACAACATATCTAAAAATTGGCCAAATCCAATGGTCCAATAAAAAGTTATGCCCCCCGCAATATGACTATGTTTTTCCTTTTTTGCAAATCCGCGTTTTCAAAATCTATTGTGTGGGCTATTTCTTCTTTGCTTTCTCAAAAAGACTATTTCCATTTAATACATAGCATCCATGTTACATTTAAAACTCCTCTTTCAATTTTCTCTATGCACATCTTTCCTTCACTATCATGCACCACATTTTGATTGCCTTCAGTCTACAATCACTTTCGTTGGCCAGATATGCCCAGCCAAGCCTTGCATCTCTTTTAAACACTCACGCTGACAGCCCCTTCTATTGTTTGGTGTGGTGTGTAATTATCACAACCCTCAAAATATATGCACACTTATTAAACATGCTGACATTTATATATTCATATTAAGGTTGGCAACCTCTCAATCATGGTCATTTTCCTTCAATGCTCATTTGGGTTCCATTTCATTGGCCTTTTGAAACCATTGAAAGAAGATATAAGAAACACTCATGTCCTTCTTATCAAACCAATATGCATTGGCAATAGTAGTCAATTCCTTCATGACTTTCATTACATTCAAACAGGCAATGACACTGGCATCCTTGGTCGCCTTTCATTTTGTCCATGTTAAGTATACGCACAATCTCTTGAAGACATTAAGCACGAGGCATCACCCTTGATGCACACCTTCCTTTGTAAGACTGAGATGCAGTCAACCACTTGAAGTAGAAACATGGCATGTCAAAGATTCAATCACATAATTCACTTTTTACATTTTGGCAAAACTGATCATCAACACCGACTGGCTCCTGGAATTGGCTTCTAAAACTAACCAAATGAAAATTTCGAGACCTGGCATCGTCGACACTAAAACACCTTCATACAAGGAATATGAATCCATAACTAGCTTCCTCAAAAAGTCTAAATGTCGATCACAATAAAATGCCAAATTCAACCAGTTAGAAATTTTCAGGATTAAAACAGTGAAAAAGTGCAAAACTGGTTTTGGAATTGGCCTAGGAAAGTGGTCAAACGGATTGGTAGGGACTTGAAAATCACCAGGCACTTAGTCTTACAGGTCTACAATATAGAACAACATTCAATTATGCCAGACCTTGCATAGGGCACAAACTGGTATAACACAAAGTAGGGCACTTATAAAACTGGACAATGCACATTCAGAGAAATTAACAAATTACAAATGAAATGATGCTAGCAAACAGGTTGAACGGGTACATGGGGGGCTGAAAAATGGTAGGATGACTCACTCCCATGCCTACCATACGATGCCACAACTGGCATGTCATGACCAATCATAGGACAAAAGATATTCAATTGCAAACAGGGCCTGCTACAACAAAATGACACTTAGGGACAAAATACAAATGTAGACAAGTGCTCGAAACAAGAAACCACGAAACAACTTGAAACTTGACTTTAACGATCCGAGATGTCTTCAAATACCATAAAAAAGGTGATAAGCACTTGAGATGCATGAGAAACCTCATAATCTTATCCGGGAAAATAGGCACAAAAGCACTTATAGGTCTTCAATCTGCAAAATTTTAACATGGTACTTCAAAAACCCTTACTGTGTTTTTAGTCCCAACATAGACTATTAGCCACTTTCTAGCATTTTTTGCTAAATTTATCAATTGCTCATTCTTGATCAAATCCTAATTTTATCATTTATTCGATTACATTCTATGGATTAACCATTTTATCCTAAGTCTTTATTTAATTAAAAGGAATTCCCTCCCCTTTTATTAAATATAAAGCCCCCACTTACCTTTTATCCTAAGTTGCACAAATAAAGCATTATTCCTATTTAATAAATAAGAAGAAAAAGCTTTTTTGTCTCATATGGGGCACAAAAGTCAACACTTCTTTTCATTGGAGGAGACTTGTGCACAAGGATTTCTCCCACTTTCAAACTCCACCCTTGATCAAATCTTTTTCCTCTTAATCTCCATTGTCCATTTATCTTTAAAAGGAGAGCCCTCTTCTCATTCTAGGATCCCACTCTTAATGCTAATGTTATGATGCATGTTTTCTTGGTGCCATTGGAGCTTTTGAAGAACTTGTTGCATTTTAGACTTCATATTTGCATTGTAACTTAGCTCTCATGGCATTCTTAGCTTAATTTCTTTTCATGCTTTTGATTAGTTCACATAGTTTAATTAGTAATGGCTTGTAACACTCTCATTTCCATAGTTTAGTTGCATTCTTGCATTCTCATTCTAGCATAGCTTGCATTGCATTATTCATTGTGATTCTTGAAGATATTGGTATTCTTGCCCTTGTCTCTTTGAATCTCCCATTGCATGGTTTACTAGCAAGGTTGCATGCTTAATAGCTCTAGTTGAGATCCCTCTAAACACCCTTGCACTCCATCCCTAAGGAGCTCTAGGTTGCTTTTCAAGGTTTCCAAATCCATGGATGCCCTTGGAATCAATGGCTTAGAGAAGTGCACATTTTGAGTGTACACAACTAACTAAAATATTGAATCCTTGTTAGGATATCTAGCCCTATTAGGACCTAAGTATTACATAGTACATTTCTTTGTTAGAGGAATAGAAAACCCTATTAGGGGTATACAAAAACCTTGTTAAAGGTGGTGAGCTTACAACTCTTACAATCAAAAACTCTTTCACAAAAAGTGTTCATCAAGTAGTGAACAATACAAGCATCTGTTATGCTTTGATAGTTCCAGTTGTAGCTCTGTCAATCATAGATCTCACATCTGCTATCTTCCTTTACTGATATCCCAAATTTGCATCCATTTCTATCTCATAATTACACACTTATCACTTGCAAAAAACACTCTATACTTATATCAATTGTGACATCCAGCCGGCTCTCAAATACAATACAAAACATGATAAATATTTATGCAAATGATAAATACTAAGTCGGTGATCTTATATTAGCAAAGTGTTTGAAATATACAACTTTCATCTGGCTTACCATGTTACCATTCCATCTGATCTTCCCTCAATCATTGTGACTGTTCATATACCTCGTTTCATTGATTCTCTATCTTCACGTACCTTTACAACACTGTATCTTACTAATATCAACACCAAAACATGTGTGACCTTAATTGAAGGTCATACATATCCCAAAATGTCTTCTTGTAGCTTTGCAAGCCATAATACATCATATACCATCTTCACTAACCAAAATTGTACTGTAAAATACTGTTATTCTGATTTTGTACTTAGTCATTTTCATGATTGATTCTCCAATACCTATTCTCACTTCATGCGCTCACAATAACATAAGTGTTTCCATAAATGAAAAACCTTAAGTGATCCATAGTGCTCTCAAAACATCACTTTCCAATAATATCTTTGATATATGAACAACCTAAAGCATAGCCAAATGATTATGATGCAAAAAATATGTCCAACATAATAGTAGGGTCCCAAAAATAGAAATCGCATCTAAAAAACACACCCACCAATCTAGAGAAAGATAAGCACACCCCAGGCTCTTCTTCCACACCATATCACTTCTTCTTACCCTATCACTCCTATCTATACTAGTTGCAAGGTTGATCAACTCAGAAAATACTTCCACTCTCCAACAGACTAAGGATTCAAACAACATCCAAACACCAGGGCTATAGAAATGGCCACAAGACAAGAAGAAACCATTCTAAATATGAGGCTAGGATCCAATTGATTCCTCTCAAAAGCAATTCTAATGTTAGAATCCCTAAAGGGCCCAAGGCATCCCCTCACTCACACATAATTAGATAGACTATGCAAGTGAATAGAGTGAAAAATCATACCCTCCAACAACAAGAAAACCATCAAGACCACTCCACTTAAGAGATCCTCCTTCAGGAAATGATCAAGAAAAGGATCCATTGTAATACTATAATGCCCCACTAGGGAACTAGGGGAAATTAACCAAAAATATGTTACTAATTTTACAAAATATTTTTTTTCTTAAAAGTTTACAAATAATAATGAATAACAATGTGGAAGAAATATAACATAAGGAAATAAATATTTAAAAATGTAACTAATTTATAGATTACATGTCCCAAAGGTTCCATGACGTATAATTACATAAGTTAATTAATCTACTAAATACAACAAATAATATACAATCTCCATATAATGCAAATAAATAACAAGTAAATCATCTCATAAATGAAACCTAGATATATCTGATACCATAAGGTATACATAATGAAACAATATCCACTACACAAGTCACAAGGTATCTAATAATAACTAAATACAAAGTACAATACAATATATGAAAGATAAGAGAAAGTATCAATGAATAACAAGAGAATACAACTCTTACAAGGATCATCCAACACTTGTACATCGATTTTGAAATCTCAAATGGTAAAATAATCACTACCATCTGACCTCATCGAACTAAAGGTCCACTCCCACTGTACTGAGGAGATAACAATAGATCCCACTCAGATAAAAAACACAAAAATCTAATCACAATACACCACCTAAGAAAAGGACCTTGAATGCTCTCTATCTCAAGAGGTACAACTCAAAATGCAAAGGTAAATATACCAATAGGAAACCATCACATGTAGGATACCTAAGATGCATAAAGATAAGTGTCATCACATGAGGCAACTCTAGAGTTACCAATGTATTCTCTCTAGACCCTAGCCCCCTATTGACTCTATGTGGTATCAGTAGCCTCTCATATAGAAAATACTACCAACTATGCCTCATCCAATCCATGGAGGTGACCAACATCTTCTCACAAACCATCCTAGCCTATACTAGTGCTCAAGGCATGGGAGAAGAACATAGACATATTATTAATTCATTTTAAACTCTCAATATATTTAAGTTATTACTTTATTAAGTAACTTGCAAAGGATACCTAGGTAGACACTTCTGAGCTCCAACACCTCCAAAGAAAGCCACTTCCCCTCTAACAACTAGATAGCCTACCCTAAGTTCATAAAACCAAATGAAGAATAATGATCAAAATCCAATTCCCACAAAACCATAAGGAACAAAAAATGGTTCTCAAAACCATAACATCAAATACACACATCAAGGTGTACATAAAACATGAGCTTACAATGAACAAAGGTTGGGTAAAAAGAACAAAACCATTATCACATTACAAACAATGTAAATAGATATGCCACAATAAAAAGGTAAAACCCCAGGCCTCTGGTAACAATTATTTAAAGCTAACTTAATGCTACCCATACCGACAATCAAACACAACAACCAAAAACTCCAATAATAAACACATCAACATTTAAATTATCATTCATTAATATTTAATTATATATCATTATTATTTATTTTTATTTTTTTCTAAAAGAATTCTTAGGTATGGAAATTTTATTATTTTTTTCTAAAAATAGAATTTGTAAATGTAGAATACTACTACATGTAGATTCTAAAAAGGGATTTGTTTTTAAATTTTTTTTAAAGAATTTCTAAATGTAAAATATTGCTATATGCAAATTTTAAAAAGTTTTTTTTTCTAAATTATTTTTTTTCTTGAAAAAATAGAATTTCTTAAAATAGACTACCAATGCATGAAAATAAATATAGCTTTCTTAAAATAACATGCAATTGAATATATCTTTCCTAAATAACATGCAATTGAATGTATCTTCCTTAAATAACATGCAAGTGAATATAGCTTTGTTAAATAACATGCAACTAAATATATATGTCTTAAAGAAACATGCAATTGAATATATCTTTCCTAAGTAACATGCAACTAAATATATCTTCCTTGAATTACATGTAAATGAATATATCTTTATTAAATAACATGCAATTGAATTTAACAAGAGCATGAGGGCGAGCATGCATAGGAGCGGATGTGCAAGCACAAGCAAGAGCAGGAATAAGAGATGCTTTGTCTCGACCCCTAAGATTTAAGGGGTGCGTCTGAAGGAGGCCGATCCTAATGGAGATGGGGAGGATTCCTTAGATGATGCAGATGTTGGAAAGTTGACTATACTATTGTATATGACTAAGATATAGTGTTGTCATTATGGCAACAAAGTCATATAGAGTTTTGGAGTCAGCACACATTATCATAAGGTTAGAATATGGTAAGTATAGAAGACTGGATAGTTAGCAGAGCATCAGCGCACGTGTGTATAACTAAGTTATGGTATGCACCCTTGAATTTAAGCTGGTAAGTAAGTATTCATGCTAAGTCTAAGAGCACATGATCAGATAAGACAGTATGACGAAGATACAGATAGTTGAAGTGGTACAGATAGTGAACACCATAACATAACAGAGTATGCAGTCAACTGTTAGTATTTTGATTAGCGGTTATAATAATGTTTTGTAAAGGCTATGTGCCTATTGTAATTATGTTGTAGACATGTAAACATATTTTTTTATAAACATGCTTGAGCTAATTCACTTGGAAGCATATGTAATCAGTTATAGGCTGACCTAGTTAATTGTTTTGTTAGCGCATATAAATATAAGATGCACCTTTGTAATAAGGGATGGGTATGGGTATAGAGATAAGATAAGCATAGAAAAGACATATAAAGTAAAGATAGAATGAGTTAGAGCTTTACAAGGAGCCAAAGCATCAGCACAAAAGGAACTAATCAGACAAGCAGTGTCACAACAATAGTTCATCTAGCCGATATAGTGTGTATCTGAGATCAGAAGGTTGTACCCTTCACCACTTGAGTAGTGAGCTCTAGTATAGTGTGCCCCACCCCTAATAGGGTTATTTTAAAATACTCCTAATAGGGTCCGACCTTTGACCAGGTCACTGTACTAAAAGCTTTGTAAAGAACAACTCCTAACAGGGTTGCAAATCTTCTAACAAGGATCATAATACACTAGTGCAGTTCTTAGTGGGTGTCAATTCCCACTGGGGTTTTTACCTATTTGGGTTTCCCCATAACCATATCGGTGTTATGTGTTGTGATTATTTATCTTGTTTATAGTGATGTTTATTTTAGTACTTAATAAATCAAGTTAAGATTCAAGAGTTAAGAAATTAATATGATATAGTGAACATTGATTCACCCCCCCCCCCCCCCTCTCAATGTTCCCATTCCTAACAATTGGTATAAGAGCTCTGGTCCTCTAAAGAAAATTTTAACCACTTAAGGAGATCAATGGGTTTAGAAGAAGAAAATAATCTGAAGAAGAATCTTATGGTAGCTCTTGAAGACCTTGACCGATCTGAGAAAGAAGTTGAAGAACTAAAATTGAAAATTAGTGGTGCACAAGTTTTCATCAAGAAGCTAAGAAAAGATTTGAAAGATTGTTCAAATAGTTATTTAGGGAAAATGGTTAAGAAGATAAATGAAGAGAACACATCTCTGAAAGATCAGATTGAAGAGTTGGATGAAAAGCTAACTAACAATCAAGAAGTTTATGATGAATAGATCAAAGTGAACCTTCAACTGAATGAATAATTGAGACAAGAAAATATGGAAATCTTGGAGCTAAGAAACAACAAAGAAAAGTTGGAATCTGAATTGAAAGAGGTAAAGAATCACATTGATAAATTACACAACAGTTTTGATTTGATAGAGTCACAGCTATATGAAAGGAAGCTTAAAGGAGATACCAACGGTGTTGGATTCAATGAATCACAAAATCAGATTGATGACATGTGAGAAAGGATGAAAGCACTAGAAGACACTACATATGCTAAGGAGACTAGAAATCAGACTAAAGATAATGTTGAACCATCTAAGGATGAGTGCAAGCCAATAGACCAAACTTTTTATACATGTAACAAGCATGGACATATAGCAAGGAATTGTAAAGAGGTAAGACCTTTCAATGGTTACTGTTATTCATGCAATAAATTTGGTCATAGGTCTATGAATTGTAGAACAAGTCATAAGAACAAGACTCATCAAAATCAGAGAAATCAAAATCAACCAAATGCAAGAAGTTCCCAAAGTATTACATGTCAGATATGTAATTATAATGGTCACTTAGCTAGATAGTGTAAAATAGTAACCCATTCAATGCACTGAGGAATTTAAGGCCTCCAGTTACTTGTCACTCTTGTAACAAGGCTAGACACATCTCAAAGTTTTGTAGATCAAGAACGCAAAGTCAGGAAAGCCCTAAAAAGCTAGAAGTTTCAATATTGAATGAAGAAGGAGAAGTCAAGTTTGTGAAAGCTTCAGAAGATGTGAGCTTTATTTGGACATAGGAAAATAAGGATAAGGTTGATAAGTATGTATTGGATGCATCCACAATGGACTTACCCTCTTCATCTAGATGAATGACCCTCAAGGTCATAGGGGGGGCTAATTTAGCTCTAGACCCTTGTGCGGTTGGTATACTCACCTTGAGAGTATGTGCCTTTGGATTTAACATTTTGGATGCCATTATATGCTATCTGCAAGAGTGCACCACCTGATCGATTATAGGATGGAAGTTGGAAATTCTCAGTCGAATTCTAGTTTATGCAGCAAGCATTAATGGTAGAAATTCACTTTATAGTCTACGAAAACTTACAGATCACTCATTACATTCAAGTTTGAATGATTGGAAACCAAAAAATCCCTAGCAGTTGGATTGTGAAGTGTTAAAGCTTGATTTACCAATGAAGAAGTGTGATTTATTAGTTACAAAGTCCTAGTCCAATGCGACGATTTAGAAGTCTTTAGAATCCTATTCTGAGCTTTAAACCAAGTAAGTCATGGCTACACCAGTTGTCTTTGATGTTTATGAGAGAAAGAGATACATTTTTAAGAGGAACCCTTTTAAGTCAACCCTAGATGACCTAGAAGGTGCATTTTCAAGAACCCATATGGGCGTAATGCATGTTGAAGACATTCGTGCATACATATATTGTAAGAAAGAACCAGTTGAACTTGATAGGATAAGGTCACCCCTTGAGTCCATGATGAAACTAGATAGAACATTCCTAGATGAGTTGGCACATCTAGAAGACCATCCCATTGTTGAGTATGCTACAGCATATGAGTTTCATGAATCTGAGTGGATCAAGATCTTGTTAAGTAGAATCCATGATGACCTATTTTGGATAGGTGAAGTCTCAGTAAGAATCACAAGAGATCTTATTCATGAAATGACAGGCCTTTCTAGGACATGTACCATTCTTCTAGTGTGCAAGGATGTAAGGAAATTAGTTGAACATGCATGTAATTCCAGAAGTGATAGGCATGGTATGATAATTGAGCCTATTGAAGAGAAAGACATCAAATTGATGTTTATGATACTATGTTATAGGTTTCAACACACCAACAGGGTGAATAGTGTGTCTGCAGCCACTATTCTTGCAGCAGTTAGAATATTAAGGAAAATGGAGATTTCAATTTGTGTGAGATCTTGTGTGTACAATTGATTGATAACATTAAAGCCATCAAGCATGATAAGATCAAAATATTTAGGTTTGGGTCTTTAATCATTTACATGTACTTCCATATACTTGGAAAGGTCTCAGATTTGTACTTAGACAAAAGTATGCCTACAATGCCTCAAATATCTCTTAAGGAATCTACTGAGAGTGCATTGAAAGATTACATGAAGCTTGAATTGAAGACATTTAGGATCAAAATGTAGATGAGGTACAGAATACCAAAAAGTATTGTTGAGAAATACAAAGAAAACATTTTCTTTATGGTAGAAATGTACATAACATGCATGGAAGTCATAGAACCTAGAACAAACTGGATCTGTCCACTTGGTTATGAGGTAGAGGAACCAATTTGGGAAGCATATGCACAAGTATTACTATCAGCACCTAAGGACCCTAATGAACCAAGATGGGGAACTTATGAAGAAAAGACAAGGGAAGTTGATGCAGCTCTAAACAACACAACAACTAAGAGGAAAGCCTCTAAGATTACAT
Source organism: Chamaecyparis obtusa (assembly GCA_027943335.1). Lineage (NCBI taxonomy): Eukaryota > Viridiplantae > Streptophyta > Pinopsida > Cupressales > Cupressaceae > Chamaecyparis > Chamaecyparis obtusa. The sequence continues at coordinate 214,418 of BSBK01011449.1, forward strand.
CTGAGATACTTAGAATTCATGGTGTAACTTAGGTAGATCTTGACAAAGCAAGTGAAGAAAAGATAGCATTGGAAATTGAGAGAGCATCCAAAGTGGAAGCCAAGAAAGATGATCCTAAAATGAAGAAAATCAAGATTGAGAAGACTGATGATCCAAAGGATAAACAGGGTAAAATAGATGTTATCCCTCCTACACCCAAAGAGACAATTGATCTAGATACCACATCACCTCTAGAATACAAAAGCATGCCAAAGAGGAAGAAGGAAACCAGCTCAAGTTGCCCATCCTCACAGGCAACCAGAAGTAAGAAAGAGAATGCTCAAGGACCTCCTGAGGTAGGTTTCAAACCTAGTCTTCAAGTTTTGAGAAGAAGGATTATTGATGAAGGAAGAATAGATCAAATAGGAAAATTATATGAGAGATACATTGAGATTGACAAATTAGAAATCCATGGAATGATAATAAAACACATGCTCAAGTTCAAGAAGATAGTCTTAGAACTTAAGATAGTAATTCCAAACAATGTGTGGAACATCTTGGAATTCTTGAAAAGATAGGCTATTGAGCATGATCTAAGAATAAGAGAGAAGATTCTAGATGAAAGCCTCCCTTTATGTTCTCTAGAAGAGAAAACATTATTGTTAGATCTAGTAAAGCTGCACCTCAGAACAAAGTTGAGAACACTGCACATAATGGATAAAAATTTTGAGTTGGTAGCTAAAGAGACTAAGAAAGATTTTGAGAAAGTTTATATGGATAAGCACATGTACTCACCTACTGTGCCCAAAACTCAAGTTCCCTAAGGAAGCCAAGGATTTAGAAACCACCAATGTACTATTAATAGGCCCTCAAGATTTAGTGCCTACAGCAGTAACACCTATAGAGGTAGTGAAGTTTGCGCCCATGACTAAGACACAAAAAGATGACACAATAATCATTTATAATGTAGAGATAGCCATGGCGGCCACAGATAAAGACTTGGATAAGTATGAGGAAGCCTTTGTCAGCACACATGAGGTTGAAATTCTATGTGGTGAAAATTCACCTAAGCTACAAGAAGAAGTATTAATAGAGGATCTAATAGCTGAAGAAGAAGAAAAGGAGACAAAAAAAGAGATAGAAAAAGAAAAAGAAAAGATAGAAGAGGAGAAAGGAGAAGAAGAGGTGAAAAGAAGTGAACCAAAAGATGAGCCATCTATTGAAATACCTATTAAGATAAAAAAAGAAGTGATGGACATCACTCCTATCACTCCCTTACCCTCAACATCATTGTTGTCAAGTTTGACACTAGACACCACTAGCTTGGACTCTTGGAGAGAAGAAAACCTGATTAAGATCAGTGTCCTTGCTATGGAGAAATAAAAAGAGAAGCAAGTGATGAGGAACCCTCTATTTGTTGAATCAGTCAACATTCTGAATAGCTTGGTACCTTTAGACCAGAAAGTGTCTAAGGTTCAATCAGTTGATGATGTCAGTACCATATTGAAAAACTTCAAAGAAAACTTTTCTAGCTTGGAAGAATCTGCATCCCAAGTTGTAGAAGAGAAATATATGAAGAAGAGATTGAGTGAACTAGTTGGAAACTTCACACTTGACCTCAGTTCATTGAAGATTGGTCAAGCATCCTTGAAGGAGTTCATGGCTAAGGGAAGGAAGTGTTGGAAACTGCAATTGAAACAATTGTTGTATTGTCATTAATGTCAAACCTTAACTGGTAAGACTGTTGCTACTTAGGAAAGTACTATATCTATTTGAGTGTTGCTAAGGGGATAGGCAAGGTTAGTAACAATAGCACCTATGGAAAGGTTGAGTTATCTTGATATTGCAAAGTATACTTGACTATGTTGTACAATGATGAGACAATGTATTGTTTATCTTAGTAAGACTGAAGACTAAACTAGTAGGCTTGACTGAGAAAAGACTAGAAAAATCATGTTTAAGCTGAGTAATGTTAGCATCGACCGAGTTAGTGTATGCCAAGAAAAATTCTAGTGTCGACTAAACAATAGTTAATTGTTGAGGAAGATAGTATAAGCTGAGGAAACATTTTTAGTAATGACCGAGCTTTCTACATGAAGATCAAGTAGTTGATCAGAGTATTGATTGAGCATCAGCATTTTTATATTTGAAGAGAATTTAGTTTTGGAGCTGACATTATTGAATTCTTGGATTATGTAAAACACGTTGACTTTATTTATTGATTGTTTGAAAGCATTAAATGCACTGTAAAATGTTTTATTGTAAATCTTTAAGAGATTTGAGATGATTCTAGAAAAGGAGCCAAAGAACATGAAGCGGGTAGATTCAACGAATCTGACCTAACCCTAAGATCTATGAATGAGATTGAGTAGCATAAGATGAGTTAACCTAATTAAGGAAAGTATAAAGCAAACCTGGGCATTTGGATATGCAAGTGCATGGGTGAATAGAGAATGCTGGAAGATCAATAAAGTTTTATTGACTGTATAAGCAGAAAAGGTTGAAGGAGAATTGTGGTGGTTTCTTGAAGAAAAGTTCCGAGTAGATCAGAGATGGAGATGGAAAAGTTTCAAAGTCAGTAAACCAACATTAGTGTATGGAATTGGATCTGATATTTGCAAAGTGAGTTGTATATTTTTCAGATAAATATTGTTGCTACTTTCTAACCATTATAACTGTCAAAATCCTTTTAATAGAGGTTGACCTAATAGTCATATGTTAAATCCTTTGAACAAGGTTGCATTCTAATGGAGTGTATGTAAGTCCTATGACTAGGCTCACTTTTAATAGGGTGATTGAAATCCTTTAACTAGGTCACACCTGACAATGTGTATTGTTACCTTTGATAGGGTTGGCTTTTAATTGAGCTCAATTCAGAAAAGTGAAAATAATAGTAGCATGTTACAAAGTGGTTTTTCCCACATTGGGTTTCCACTATAAATCCTGGTGTTAATACTTATGTGAATTTTTTGGTTTGAACATTTATGTGTTTTACAAGTTAAGTTACATTTGAGTAGTGGACTGCATTGTTATATGTTTCTATTATTGAATTAGTGATGATCAAGTTTGTTTTATACATCAGGACCTGAGAACAACTGATTCACCACCCCCACCTCCCCTCTCTGTTGTTCTAAATCATATTAACAATTGGTATCAGAGCTTTATTTTTTATTATTAGTGTTGACAAAAATCAAGTTTAAAGGGGCTTGAAGCAAATGATCAGGATGTATAAGAAGGAGGTACAGAAGCTAAATAAGGAAAACTTCCCTGCATGGCAAAGCTTGATGAAGTTGCATTTGGTTGATATTGGTGACTCTGCAAAGTACTACATTGAGAATGGTTATGTCTCACCTGTCGCACCTTTGACTACCAAAGAAATGAGAGCTACGCAAGAACATAATTAGGCAATACTAGAAATTGCATCTGCCCTAAGCTATCCAGAATTTGAGGACATTAAGGATTGCACAACTGCTAAGGATATGTGGGACACTTGCAAGAATCTATGGTGGTGACTTGAACGTACTGAAAGCAAAGGCCAAGAGTCTTAGAGGTAAGTTTGATGAAATGAGAATGCAAGAAGGTGAAAACATTGAAAAATATTGTGGTAGAATAAAATAAATTGTGAATGCTATTAGAGGAGAAAATGGGGCTATTGATGATGAAACTATAATTGGGAAAGTACTAAGAACCCTGTGTCCTATATATGATAGTCAGGAATCTAGATGCAACTCTGCTAAAGTGCTTACTTTGGAAAGTTTGGTTGGTAAGCTAACTACTTTTGAACTCTCTAACTATGATAATTTCACTGTTGGAAGCATTGGTAATGTTGAATCTACTTTCAAGTCACAACTAGTTCTAAACAAGCCAAAGAAAGAAAAAGAAAGATACATGAGTGAAAGTGAAAGTGTAAGTGAAGTTGAAAGTGATAGTGACACTTTTGATGAAGAACTGGAAGATCTAGAAGCTCTTATGGCTAGAAGATTGAGAAGAGGAAAAGGAAAGTATAAAGGTAAAGTCCCTATTATATATTTTGCATGTAATATAGTTGGTCATATAGCTGCTAGATGTCCTGATAGGAAGGATAAAGATGATGGAAGAAAAAGAAAACACAAAGGAAGAAGAGATTACAGAAGCTACCAATGGAACAAAGACTACAAAGGAAAAGGTAAGAAATCTTGTTACATTGCTGAAAAAGAAACTGACATTGATAGTGATGATTTTGAAATTGAGGTAGTCTATGTTGCAATGAAAGATGAATCTGATGAGGATGAGAAAACTGCATTGATATCTTATGTGAATAAGAATGATAAATGGATTATTGACAGTGGTTGTTCACATCACATCACTGGTGACAAAAATAAGTTTGAGACCTTACATCATTACAGAGGTAAAAGTGTAAAATTTGGTAATGATGCACCATGTCCTGTTAGAGGAAAAGGTTTGATTAAACTAACTGATAAGATATCTTGTGAAAATGCATATTGGGTTGAAGGTCTTAATTATACTTTGTTAAGTGTTTCTTAGCTTAACAAAACTAGTTATCGAGTGGAATTTCATCACAAGAAAGCTAAAATATTTGACTACTAGAGAACTAATTGGAAGTGGAGATCAGACTAGAGGTAATTTGTTCTATCTTGACCTATCTGAAGCAACATGTTTAATTACACAACTTGATGATATTTGGTTATGGCATAAAAGGCTATGTCATGTTAACTTTGATAATCTGGTATAGATAAGTAAGAAGAAAAAGGTAAGAGGTCTACCTAGATTGAAGAAACCTAAGAATGTGATGTGCAAGGAATGCCAGTTAGGAAAAATGAAAAAGTCAAGTTTTAAGAGAAAATCCTTTACTTTTGAGAACATTTTAGATTTGGTTCATACTGACCTTTGTGGACCTATGGGTGTACAAAGTTACTATGGTGCTAGATACTTTATCTTATTTGTTGATTATCATACTAGGATGATGCATGTAATATTTCTAAAAGAAAAATCTAAACCTTTTCAATTCTTTAAGTGGTATTTGGCTAAGGTTGAGAAGGAGATAGGTAGGAACCTAAAATGTCTTGGATCTAACCGAGGTGGAGAATTTACATCAATTGAATTTAATCTGCTTTACAATGATAGAGGAATTAAAAGATAGATGTCTGCACCTAGAACACCTCGACAGAATGGTATAGCAGAAAGAAGAAATAGATCTATCTTGGATTGTGCAAGGACATTGTTGATTGAAAAGAATGTGACACAAAAATACTGGAAAGAAGCTATAAGCACTGCTGTCTACACTCTTAATTGGGTACAGATCAAGAAAGGTACAAATCTGACACCCTATGAATTATGGCATGGGCATGCACCGAGTGTTAAATACTTTAGAATCTTTGGAAGTAAGTGCTATATATTAAAAGACACTAGGAATGGAAAGTTTGATGCTAAGAGTGATGAAGGAATATTCCTAGGATATTCCACAAAAAGTAAAGCTTATAAGTATTTGAACTCTAACACTAACAAAAATGTGGAAAGTGTGAATGTCAAAATTGATGAGTATGCAGAAAGAAATGAAGCTGACAGCAAAAGAGAACCGAAATATTATAGATCTTTTGTGTACATTGAGGAAGAAGAAGAGGCAATTAATAGACTTGCACCTAATGCTAAGTCTCGGGTAAGAAATGTCGAGCAACAAATAGATGTCACCGAGCATCAGGAAAATAGTGTCGAAAGAGAACAAGAACATGTCGAGCTACAAGAAAATGCTGTTGAGTATCAGGAAGAGGGTGTCAAGCATTCAGAAGTTGAATCTAACAATCTTGTTAGGGAACCTGATGAAATAGAGGAGAAAGGGGCTGAACTTATTTTGGCAAAATATGTAAGAAGACATCACAAGCCTGAACAGATAATTGGAGACAACAATACTAGAATTCAGACCAGAAGTAAGACTAAGGATCCAATATGCCTATTGTGTGAATCTGAACCCAAGTCAACTAGAGAGGCATTGGAGAATGAAGATTGGATACAAGCAATGAATGAAGAGATTGACTTAATTGAAAAGAATGATACTTGGACTCTAGTGCCGAGACCTGAAAACAAAAATGTTATAGGAACAAAGTGGGTGTTTCAGAATAAGATGAATGCAAATGGTGAAATAACTAGGAACAAAGCTAGGCTGGTATGAAAAGGCTACACACAAGAAGAAGGAATAGATTATGGGGAGAAATTTTCCCCTGTAGCTAGATTGGAAGGAGTAAGAACTCTTCTTGCATATGCTGCTTATAAAGATTTGAAGGTATATCAAATGGATGTTAAGTCTACATTTTTGAATGGTATACTAGAAGAAGAAGTTTACATAGAATAGCTAGAAGGTTTTATTGATCCAAAGAGAAGACACATGGTGTGCAAACTAAATAAAGCACTATACAGATTGAAACAAGCTCCCAGAGCATGGTATGAGAGGTTGCACAACTACTTGATACAGATTGGATTTTCAAGAACAAATGACACAAGCAATCTGTACATGAAAGATGAAGAAGGTAAAGGTATCCTGTTGGCAAAAAGTTTTGTGGATGACATTATTTTTGGTGGACAAGATGCATTGTGTAAAAGATTTTCAAATGAAATGCAAACTGAATTTGAAATGAGCATGTTTGGTGAGATCAAGTTCTTTGTTGGTTTACAAGTATATCAGAGGAAGAATGGAATTTTCATTACATAATCTAAGTATGTTAATGAAATACTAAAAAATTTTAGGATGGAAGATGCTAAACTAGTGAGTACTCCTATCGTTACTGTGCAAAATTTATCTAAGAATGATGATGTTGCAGAAGTGAATTAGACTTTGTACAGATCCATGATTGGAAAATTGCAGTATGATGTACAAAGTAGACCAGATATTGCACTAGCTATTGGGATTGTGGCAAGATTCTTTGCCAATCCTAAGGAAACACACATGATGGTTGTGAAAATAATTATGAGATACTTGAAAGGAACTATTGACTATGGTCTATATTATAAGAAGGATGATAAATTTGAACTTAGAGTTTATATAGATGTTGATTGGGTAGGAAATGTAGATGACAGAAAGAGTACTAGTGGTGGAGCTTTCTTTCCTAGATAGAGATTAGTCTCCTGGATGAGCAAGAAACAAAATTGCATTTCCCAATCTACTGTCAAGGCCGAGTATGTTGTTGTTGTAGTAAACTATTCAAATTTGGTATGGATAAAACAATTGTTGATAGGCATGAAAGAAGAAATCACTAAACCTATTTTTATTTTCTATGACAACATAGGTACTATCAATATTTCTAAGAATCCAGTGATGTACACTAAGACCAAGCACATAGCAATCAAGTATCACTACTTGAGAGAATTAGTACAAGATAAAGAATTCTGAATGGAATATGTGAATAGAAAAGAACAATTAGCAGACATATTCACTAAAGCTTTACCCAAAGAAGCTCATGAGTATTTGAGAAGTCAATTAGGGGTCCTTCCCCTAACCAAGGCTGCCTAGACAAGCTAGGAGCACTGCATCAAATATGCTACAGCAAAATATTTGACAAATTGATGCAGAAGATTGTCACACTTTAGGGCTGGCCTAGAGTTGTTAAAAGGAGAAAAGACAAGGAATAAGTCATAAGTAAGATGACAAAGGGAGAAACACTAAGCTACATAGATATTATCTACATCTAATGGATGTATGTTTTAGTTGTTGCTTTGGCATTTTTTTCAAAGAGGGAGATGAACTGATATGATAACACATTACACTAAAAAGTAAGGGTAATGAACTAAAATGAAGGATCATGATAGAGGGAGATCTGAATACTTCTGACAGTCATAGAAGTGAGGCTTGTAGGATTCTAAATTAGAATGAAGCTAAGGATATTGCAAATAATTCTCTGATGAATAGATAAGTTTTTGGATTGGTTGGTAATCCATGTGTTATTCAGGTGATATCATATGGTGTTGCCATCAATGCCAAAGAGGGAAATTGTTGGAAACTACAATTGAAACAATTGTTGTATTGTCATAGATGTCAAACCTTAACTAGTAAGACTATTGCTACTTAGGAAAGTACTATATCTATTTGAGTGTTGCTAAGGGGATAGGCAAGGTTGGTAACAATAGCACCTATGGAAAGGTTGAGTTATCTTGATATTGCAAAGTGTACTTGACTATGTTGTACAATGATGAGACAATGTATTGTTTATCTTAGTAAGATTGAAGACTAAACTAGTAGGCTTGACTGAGAAAAGAATGGAGAAATCATGTTTAAGTCAAGTAATGTTAGTGTCAACCGAGTCAGTGTATGTCGAGAAAAATTATAGTGTCGACCAAACAACAGTTAATTGCCGAGGAAGACAGTATAAGCCAAGGAAACATTTTTAGTAATGACCAAACTTTCTACATGAAGACCGAGTAGTTGATCACAGTATTGACCGAGCATCAACATTTTTATATTTGAAGAGAATTTAGTTTTGGAGCTGACATATTTAAATTCTTGGATTATGTAAAATGTGTTGACTTTATTTATTGATTGTTTGAAAGCATGAAATGCACTGTAAAATGTTTTATTGTAAATCTTTAAGAGATTTGAGGTGATTCTAGAAAAGGAGTCAAAGAACATGAAGCGGGTAGATTCAATGAATCTGACCTAACCCTAAGATCTATGAATGAGATTGAGTGGCATAAGATGAGTTAACCTAATTGAGAAAAGTATAAAGGGAACCTAAGCATTGGGATATGCAAGTGCATGGGTGAATAGAGAATGCTAGAAGATCAGTAAAGTTTTATTGACTATATAAGTAGAAAAGGTTGAAGGAGAATTGTGGTGGTTTCTTGAAGAAAAGTTTTGAGCAGATCAGAGATGGAGATGGAAAAGTTTCAAAGTTAGTAAACCAACAGTAGTGTACGGAATCGGATCTGATATTTGTAAAGTGAGTTGTACAATTAGTAACTTCACCATATTCCTTTGTTTCCATTAATGACATAGGGGGAGATTGTTGGCAAGTTGACTATACTATTGTATATGGCTAAGATATAGTGTTTTCATTATGGAAATAAAGTCATATAGAGTTTTGGAGTTAGTACACATTATCATAAGGTCAGACTATGGCTAAGTATAGAAGACTGGATAGTTAGCATAGCACCAGTAAATCAGAGCATTAGCGCACATGTGTATGACCAAGCTATGGTATGCACCCTTTAATTTAAGTTGGTAAGTGAGTATTCATGCTAAGTCTAAGAGTGCATGATTAGATAAGATAGTATAATGAAGATACAGATAGTGGAAGTGGTATAGACAGTGAACACCAGAACAGAACAGAGTATGCAGCTGACTATTAGTATTTTGATTAGTGGTTATAATAATGTTTTATAAAGGATAGGCACCTATTATAATTAGGTTGCAGACATGTAAACATCTTTGTTTGTAATCGGTTATAGTCCAACCTAGTTAATTGTTTTGTTAGCACATATAAATATAAGATGCACCTTTGTAATAAGGGATGAGTATGGATATAGATATAAGATAAGAAGAGAAAAGACATGCAAAGTAAAGATAGAATGAGTTAGATCTTTACAAGGAGCTAAAGCATTAGCACAAAAAAGTAACTGATCAGACAAGCATGTCACAGCAACAATTGATCCAGCAGATATAGTGTGTATCTGAGATCAGAAGGTTGTAGCCTTCACCACTTGATCAGTGAGCTCTAGGATAATGTATCCCCACCCCTAGTAAGGTTATTTTAAAAGACTCCTAACAGGGTCTAACCTTTGACCAGGTTACTATACCAAAATCTTTGTAAAGAACAACTCCTAACAGGGTTGCAGATCTTCTAACAAGGATCATAATACACTAGTGCAGTTCTTAGTGGGTGTCAATTCCCACCGGGTTTTTTACCTATTTGGGTTTCCTTGTAATCATATTGGTGTTATGTGTTGTGATTTTTTATCTTATTTATATTTATGTTCATTTTAGTACTTAAGCAATCAAGTTAAGATTCAAGAGTTAAGAAATTATAAGATATAGTGAACACTGATTCACCCCCCCACTCAGTGTTCCCATTCCTAACAGTAGATGATGGAGAAAGGTTTTCGGGGGCCCCCAAAGTGCTTGTTGTATTGCATCTTGGTATGACTCCTTTTAGAGAAGCCCCCTACATGCCCAAATATTTCATGTTGCATGGTGGGAGGGTTGTTGTGAGCGCTACCTTCCATAATCACTGCTACTTCGGTTTTGGGGTTTGGTTTGTTTTTTTCAACATTGATGGCCCTCATTCTTTTCTATTGGCATTCACTTGGGGTATAGTTTGTGGTTCCAGATCCTCCTAGATGTGGTTTTCTTGGGGCAATGGTTGGTGTTACCTTCCCTTTCTTGTGGGCATGGGGATAAAAAATTTGATGGATGGTTTGATGTACTTGGTTGTAGGGAGAGCTATAGTTATGACTTATCCCCTATTGTTGGAAGATTTACCTAGCAGGGAAGGTTCCCCCCTTGTCCATTTTCCACTATGTTATACCCCTATTGAGGTGGTTGTTTCTTGCGTAGCTCCCTAGTGGTGGAGTCTATCTCTACCTAAGTTTTTCTCTCCCTTGCTTCCTTTTGAGGTGGAAGATCCTATCAAGGTGGAGGCTCAGCCTATTCAGGTGGTCTGTGGCTATTGGGAGGAGGTTGCTGATGGTGGAGTGTGGTCTCTTCCTTCTTTTAGCCACAAGATTGAAAGTTGGAAATGGATGGGGGATGGTACTTCTATTTTTCAGGTTGTTTGGGTTGTGGTGAAGTGTCTTCTCAAAGCTGGAGGTGCTCCTCTAGTTTCAATGGGCTTTAGACTTGCTTTCAAAGTGGAGGAAGAGGGTATCCATGGTTCCCTCCCTTTTCTTTTTTTCTAGTTTTTTTTGCTGTTGGTTGCTGGTTGGAGCCTGTAGGTGGATGCTGATAGTTTTCAAGGGCCCACTTTGTATGTTGAGATTTTTTGGTTAGGTTTTAAGGTTTTCTTTAGGGAAATATCACTCTTTGGTGTTGGTATTGTTGGTTCTAGGTTCCATGTCAAAATCCTAGATTTTTGTTTGGGGATTTTAAATAGTCAAGATAACTTAATGATGTGAGGCTTTGACTTGTTTTCTTGGCAGTTGGGGGTTTTAATGCTTTATCCTTGCTATAAGTTGTTGGTCATTTTTCAGTCTTTGGGCTACTAGTTTTAAATGTATACTCTTTAGTAGAGTTTCTTCTTGTTCAGGTTCTAGATTCTTGCCTAAATCTTCTTGTAAAGGGTTTCGAGGCCACTTCAAAACCTTTTTTTACCCTAATAAAAAACATGCAACTAAATTTATATTTCTTAAATATCATGCAACTAAATATATCTTTCCTAGATAACATGCAATTGAGCATATCTTCCTTAAATAACATGCAAGGGAATATCTCTTTCATAAATAACATACAATTGAATATGTTTTCCTTAAATAACATACAATTGAATATATCTTTCCTATATAATATGCAACTGAATATATCTTCCTTAAGTAACATGCAATTGAATATGTCTATCTCACACACATGCAAATCTATATTATTTACATGCATGTATCTATATTTCTATTTCAAAAGCATGTTTTTTCTCAGCTCATAGTTGAGTTCTTATTTCTATGATTTGGAGTTCCAGAACCGGGGATTTGGCAGGGAGCATCATCATAGTCAGAATAGGAAAGATCAATGTCCGCAACAAGATCCTTCATTTGTCAAAGTTTTTTCAAAGTTTTTTTGAGGGCCCCCTATTGTTTAGCCAGCTAGGCCCTATAGATCTAACTAGCACCATAAGGGTTTTTAGGCTTGTCCTTTTCAATAAAAAAACTCCCCTCATTAGGCACCCTATTCATCTTCTCAAGTTGACATGATGGAGGAAGCTAGAATTTTTAGAGGGAAAGCCATTGTCTAGCATGGGAAGCCATTTTTTGTCAATCCTAGGTTTCATTTTAAATCTAGTCCCCATTCTTCAACCTTGCATGAGTCATTCCCTCTCCCCCTGTAGTTAGGGGTTCCTTCAAACCCACCATCAAGCACAAATTTTTCTCAGCTTAGATTTCCTTGTGTCTCTATATTCGAAATGGGGTTGTCATCTTGTCAGGCTACCATGAAGCCCATGGTGTCAAAACTAATAGCTCAAACCCCCTCTTGGCTTCCACATTTCAAAAATTTGTCTGGGCAGGAAAAAATTTCTAATCTCATTCATCCTCCTTGGAGGATGAAATCTCCCTTTCAAGGGCATAACAAGAAGGGTCCTACATGGCTCCCCCACCCCTAGCTGATTCTTGACATTTGCGAAGGCACTCCACCTGGCTCTCTTATTATCATCTGTCATTCTCCAGTCCCTAGGGTGGAGTTGATTGAGTCCAGCAAGGTCAAGAGGATTCCTAATGGGGGTAAAGAAGAGTCTTCAAAACATACTTTTAATAGAGCACACTTCAATCCAAAAAAGTCTACTCAAGTCTGGCAAGTAAATCATCCTCATATTTCTTCAGATCAGGTTATTCCTCCATGCGCTAGCCATTCTCTCAACATGGCTAACATTATTCTGCCATAACATTTTCTATAGAGCCAAATTGATCATCTTTGGGGAAAAGATATCATCGGTAAGTTCTCAAACAATGCTCTGTCATTTTCTGATATTAAGTCTTGGGCCTTTCAGAATTGATTGAGTTTAACAAATATTTTTTGTTTGGATTTCGAGTCCTTTTTTTTTCTAGCAAAGTTTGATTCGGCTGACAATAGGGATGTTATTCATAAGCATAAAAGTTGGTTTTGTAAAGGGTTGGGTCTCTTTACATCAATTTGGAAACCAAATTTTAAACTAGACAACAAATCTCCCATGTTCTTCCCCACTTGGATCTCTTTGCCACATCTGCCTTTGGAATATAAAGATCTCGAAATAGTAAAAATAATAGCCAACAGGCTTGGAATTTTCATTAAACATGACCTCATCCCCTTTGAGCTTCCACATCAAGATGTCAGGGTGTGTATTATTCTTGACTCGGTAAAGGGGTTTCCAAACCACATTACTTTAAATTTGAAATGGGGTTCTTGGGTTCAGAACATTGTTCATCATAATGCAGATACTATTCATAGATTCCAACATCAATTAGGCCATTTTACATTTCAGTGGAGTAAGTTTCTTCAATCAACGATGTTGGTTTGTGAGGATCACTATAAAAACCCTTTCCAATGCTCATTTCAATGACCTCACCATATGGTGGAACAAGTCACCTCAGTAGAACCCCCAAAGACCATCCAACCCACATTTCAATGAGTCTGTCACTTTTTCTCAGTCTTACAAGGTGTCCATCTTCTTATATTTTGCACTTAGATATGTGCTAGTGATTCAAAATAATTTTAGAAAGGTTCAAACAATAGGTTGGGAGCTAGTAGATTCTTCCAATCAGTCTATGGATAGTTTAGTCCAACATCTCATGTTCCAAGACTCTCCCATTATGATGCCAATATCTCAAGATGTGTTGAATAAAAGTGCAATAGTCAATCTAAGAGCCAAGAAAATTTTAGATTAGTTATTAACAGAATTGGTTACCAATATTATCTATAAAATTGTAGAAGATGAGGGTATATTTTTTCATGAAGATTATAGGCAACATGTTGATCTGGACCTTGCCCAACATACTATTTTGGATTCATGCATAAAAAATACCTCTTCTTCATTAACATTGGTAGAGGAAGGGGCTTCCCAACTAGACCTTATGATGCATTAGGATTTTAGCAACATTGAATCCCATTTGATGTAGTTGGAAAGTGGAGAATTAATAGATGTACTTCTCAGGGAAAATCAATTGCATTCAGAGGCTTATGAGAAGAATCAATTCACTTACAATACTAACACCATAGATCAATTAGAGACCAATGTTAAGGATGAGAGAGTTGAGCACTTTGACCAACAAACACTCACCCGAGATAGAAACTATTTGGTAGGAGGTTTCGATCATCATTTAACTTTATCAATTGAACAAACTCCCAATTAGAAGACTCAAGATTCTCTGACCCCTAAGAAGAGGGGAACAAAACCAAATAGTGTTCAGACAAAGGCATAAATTGTTGCTAGTATTCAATCAACTCTGGATGTCAAGTTTACACCATTAAAATGAGGGACAAGGAGAACTAAGTGTTCTCCTTGTCAAAAATGAAGATCACCTCATGGAATGTCAGAGGCCTAAATGCCTCTAACAAGAGAAGTAGAATCAAGAAGGAGTTGGATTCTATGAAGGTGAACATCATCTTATTACAAGAAACAAAAATGTCTCAAGATACATTTGATAAGACAATAGGTAGTTGGAGATCTTGGAAATCAACTCATCAGTAGGGTAATGGAGCATTAGGGGGATTGGCATTACTATGGGATCCCAAAAAAGTTCAAGCCCAAATTTTAGCTCAGCCTGATAATTACCAAATTTTAAACATCACTGTCTATGACATATCATTTATCTTGATTAATGTTTATGGCCCCATGGAAACAAATGACAAGAAAAATCTTTGGTTGAATTTAACTTGTAGTATTCAATCTCAAACTAACCAACATATAATTGTGGGAGGAGACTTTAATGCCATTCTAAAGGCATCAAAAAAGATTGGGGGCATCTCTCCTCGCTGAAAACTATCACAGATTTCTCAAATTTTGTGGTAGATAATAATTTAATGGATATTGAGCCTACTAAGGGTTCTTTCACATGGATGAATAAAAGGACTGATTTTTCTTAGATTACAGTTAGATTGGATATATTTTTGGTTTCTATGGACTGGAAATTAACTGACATCACATTTCATTTAGAAATATTGGCGTGCCCGGGCTAAGATCATTTTCCAATTACCTTACAACTTGTATTACCACTAGCTAACAAGGGGTTTCTACACTAGCCATCTTTTAAATTTGAAAAAATGTGGCTTTGACATCTTCAATTTTTGCCCCTTATGAAGCAATGGTGGGTGAGTGCACCAAGGTGTGATGGAACCAAAATGCGCCAATTTTCTCAGAAATTCAAACTCATTAAGAAGAAAATTAAAAAACGGAATGATGTCACATTCAAAAATATTTTCAAAGAAAAATATTTTGTTAAACAATAGCTATCCGACATTCTTGATAAGTCTATCAATCAGGGTTTGGATAGTGAAAGCTTCATCATGCAGAAACACCTTTAGAAGGAATGGGAAGAAAAAATTTTCTCATGAAGAGATATATTGGCACCAAAAATCTTAGGAGATCTAGTTGCGTGAGGGAGACAAAAATACACAATACTTTCATTGACGCAGGGCAAGGATGGAGGATCCAAGAATGGACAGTCCAAGCCTACACTGCTAGTTATGACAATAACAAGCACAATGGAATACAACAATATAATGCTTCAAACAAAATTTCATTCAACATGCCTGACTGTGAGGCCTTCCTAGTTGCAGCCTTATAAAATGAATTTAAAAATTATCCAAGCTAGTCCATCTCTGAAACACATCAGCAACTGATGGAAACACTAAGGCGGATCTAAACTTGAGCTCGCAAGCCTCCAAGAAATCTCCTTGTCTCCAAGCATGCAAACCACTAGCTCTGTTGTTAGAATATCAGATAAAACATCTGATCTAAAAGATCTCATAGGATCCAATTATGATTATACTATCATGCTACTACCAATCTCCCCAAACATCTACCAAAGCTCTTAATAATATAGCCAGCTAAGCCACAAGTCGGTCAGTCAGGCTTTAATTACATTATAGGTCTAGCCTAAGGAGAGATACCAAAATTAATGAAAGAAACAACCAAAAATGATGCACCTTTAGATTTAGGTCCACACATCATCCAAGAACATGTCCCTAACTTATCAAGATCCCATATCATCACACGAAACCGTGCAAGATGAAAAACTCCACGTTTCACGTGTAAACTAGCTAAAAATTGATACCCAAGAAAAATGGTCATAACTTTTATCTAATAATGAATTAGGACTTGTGGTCTTAGGAGAAGGTATTAATTTAGGTCCTCTTAAAGTACCTAAGAGTGAAAAGTCTGATTGATTAAGGATCAATAGCTACATGATGCACAATCAGCGCATGAAAAGAAGGAAAATATAGCTCCGACAGCAAGGAAAACATCTATAACTTTGAAACGATCCATCCAATCCTTATGCGATCATAGGAGAATGTTCCAAAATAGGTCCTCAACATCATTTAAGCTTTTCACAACATGAAACCAATAAATACAAAGATTATAATTCAAACAATAGAAAATAAGAAATGTTTTTGGTTGATGCAAGATTGCTCAAAGCTCAAGATGCTCCTACATCAGACACCCTAGGTAAATAATAAGAATGTTCTAATGAAAGTTTCAAGGGAATCAGAATAGGTATTCCATATCTATTCTTAACCCATATCTTCTCATGTCCTTCATTCCATGTGGTCTTTACTTTGTCCACTATCACACTCAACAAATCAACTTGTCCTGCACTTTTCTCATCTTTTCTTTTTGCTACTGATAGAAATTGATTCTGACTATCTTTTCTATTGTCAATTACACCATCTTCTCTAGAATTACTAATTAGATTGGCATCATCTATAGTCCTCTTTGTCACTAGTGCCATCATTTTCTGCACTATCTTTTTCAGAAAGATCATCTACCTCTTAATCTCTATAAATTCCTCAGTTGTATCATCATTTCTTCCTTTCAAACTCATCTTCCTTTCATCCACAGGGATAGGTTCATCAACTCTCTACTTCTAATGTTTTTCATAAGGAAAACACCTAATAACTCCACATCCCTTAGCCCCAACTTCCTACAAGGGTAACAACTTATGCCTGGATCCACCATGCATTACTACATATGTATTTGCATGACCATCAAAAAAAACATGTTTATCAAATTACCAAGGTCTCCTGAGCAATAGATGAAAAGCATCCATAGGCAATACATCACATAATATTTCATCATGATAATATCCAATCTAAAAATTAACCAAGCATTTCTCTTCAATCCTAACCTTAGACACATCTTGTATTTAACTAATCTGATAAGGGTTAGGGTGTTTCTTCCTTTCCAAATTCAATTTACCAACCATCTCTTCTAAAACAAAGTTCTCAAAACTACCACCATCAACTATAACATTACATACCTTATTCTTGCACTTACATCTAGTTTTGAACAAATTTCTTCTTTGCACTGGTTCCTGAACACATGTAGCCAACCTCCTAGTGATAAGAAATTTACCTTTTTCTGCAACATTCTCAATGTCTTCTTTGGTAGTTAGTGAAACTATTTTTCTAGGATATTGAAAACTTCTATGACGTTGTTCACCACATTGATAACAAGTAATAGTGAACTCATTTTTCCATCTCCCTCTTTGTCCATTATTGTAGTTCTTAGTGACTTGAACACTGCTAGATCCTTCATCAGTCTTCTTAGGATTCTTTATCACATTACTTCTAGTAATTGTTTCACCAGTTTTACCACCTCGGTTCCTATTATTTTGTCTTCCTTCAAACCTCTTGTTTAGCTTCTCCTCAATCTTGAATGCCATCTGATAAGAATCTCCTATAGTTGTCATCCGAATAGTAACTCTTCTTGAATACTAGGTCTCAAGCCATAAACCTACCTAGCAACCTTCTCTTTATCAGCTTCAGAATGACCAGTCCTAATTAGGATTCTATAAAACTACTCAGTATACTCCTGCACTAATTTTTTGTTCTTCTTCAAGGCTTACATCTTCTTAAACATCTCTAACTCATAATCCACTGGAATTAATTACTTTTTCAACTTGTCAACCATTTAGTTCCATCTAGTGATCTTTTCTTTTCCTCTTCTACTTCTTTCCAATTGAACTTCTCTCCACCAAATATTTGCATGACCTTTCAACTTAGTCTTTGAAAATCAAACTCTATCAAGATCTTCTATTTCTTCATACTCAAAGTACTCATCTATCTTATTAATCCAATCAATCAACTCTTTTGGCCTAAGGCTTCCAAAAAATGTGGAAACTTCAATCTTAGGTTTTTTCCCAATTTTAGACATAGCCTTCAAGATTCTACTTTCTTCTGGATCTCTAGTCTATAGATTCTTCAAATTGATCATCTTCAAACTCATCACTATCATCCTTCAAGGTAGTCTTCTTTTTCAATTCCTCTTGCAGATCTTGCACTTGTTTTTGCAAAGCCCTGAAACCATCAAGACTGAATTCTCCAGCAGGGTCTTCCTCTGAGATCTCACAAGCTCTCCTCAGAGGAATCTTCAATCCATGGTCCTAGTGCAAATTGCCTCACCTCAGTGATCTTTCCAAATACTTACGATCTTCAAGCTCTGATACCACTTTACGCAGGGTAGGGATGGAGGATCCAAGAATGGACAGTCCAAGCCTACACTGCTAGTTATGACAAAAACCAAAACAGTGGAATACAACAATATAATGCTTCAAACATAATTTCATTCAACATGTCTAGCTATGATGCCTCCTAGGTTGTGGCCTTATACAATGAATTTACAAATTATCCAAGCTATTCCAGCTCTGCAACACATCAGCAACTGATGGAAACACAAAGGAAGATCTAAACTTGAGCTTGCAAGCCTCCAAGCAATCTCCTTCTCTCTAAGCATGCAAACCACTAGCTCTGTTGTTACAATATCAGATAAAACATCTGATCTAAAAGATATTTTAGGATCCAATTATGATTATACTCTCATTCTACTACCAATCTCCCCAAACATCTATCCAACCTCTCAATATATAGCCAGCTAAGCCATAAGTCAGCGAGTCAGGCTTTAATTACATTATAGGTCCAGCCAAAGGAGAGATACCGAAACTAATGAAAGAAATAACCAAAAATGATGTACCTTCATATTTAGGTCCACACATCATCCAAGGACATGTCCCTAACTTATCAAGATCCCATCTCATCACATGGAACCATGCAAGACAAAAAAACTCCATGTTTCACGTGTAAACTGGCTGAAAATTGATACCCAACAAAAATGGTCATAATGTTTAGCTCATAATGAATTAGGACTTGTGGTCTTAGGAGAAGGTATTACTTTAGGTCCTCTTAAGGTCCCTAAGAGAGAAAAGGCTGATTCATTAAGGATCAATGGCTACATGATGCGCAATCAGCACACATAAAGTAGGAAAATACAGCTTTGACAACAAGGAAAATAGCTGTAACTTTGAAATGATCCATCCAATCCTTATGAGATCATAGGAGAAGGTTCCAAAACAGGTCCTCAAAATCATGCAAGCTTTTCACAACATGAAACCAATAAATACAAATATTATACTGCAAACAACAACAAATAGGAAATGTTTTTGGTTGATGCAAGATTGCTCAAAGCCTGAGATGCTCCCGCATCATTCATGCATCTGCAAAACAAAAGAGAGTTGCTAATCATATATTTTATATTCATAATGTAGAATCTAGAAATTTAATTTCAAATTCCTGTGGAATCCAATAGGAAGGGGTTAGATTCTTCAAATATCTTCTTGCACCAACAAACCTGTCTACTCCTTCAGCAGCCCAACTCCAAGATATTACCACCATTTTCTCAGACTCTAATAATGCAGATTTGTTGGATCCCTTCACAATCTTTGAAGTTAGAAAAGTAGTCTTCTCTCTGTCACTTGGTAAATCACCTAGCCCAGATGGATTTTTAGCAGTATTTTTCCAAGCATGCTGGGATTTTATTGGATGGAACCTCCTTGGTGTTCTAGAAGAATCTAGGAAAAGTAAATCTATGCTAAAATACAACTAACATTGCCATTATCTCAACGGTTAAGTCTCCAAATACATTTTCAGAATTTAGAGTGATTTCTCTATGTAACACAATCTACAAGATCATTACTAAGGCAATCTACGTGTAATTGCAACATATGATTCCAAACCTTGTGTCACAAGAACAAGGAGGTTTTGTTCTAGGAAGAGAAATTATGAAAGGGGCATGCGTTGCACATGGGGCTCTTCAATCAATTAATTCTAATAAGTCTTCAAATTTCATCATAAATTTGGATATGATGAAAGCATATGATAGAGTTAGTGATGTAGAGCCCTCCACTATCACCCTAAGAAGACTAATTCAACTTGAGGATTCAACAAGAAACTTGGAATCCACTCAAGGAGTTAACCTCACTCAAGGATCAAATGAAGCACTTTGACTTTGTAAGTTACTTCCACACACCATTCTTATGAATTCACTTCCTACTTATTTGCCACAATCTCTTATTGCATCAATTTCCTCCTAGGTCACCTAGTGTACCTAGCACCTCCACCATACCAAAGTCCAAATCAGGCTTCTCTCACTGACTCTAGCACCTTGGATCATCTTATCATGGCATATCTACCATGATCCAACTCT
Source organism: Chamaecyparis obtusa (assembly GCA_027943335.1). Classification (NCBI taxonomy): domain Eukaryota; kingdom Viridiplantae; phylum Streptophyta; class Pinopsida; order Cupressales; family Cupressaceae; genus Chamaecyparis; species Chamaecyparis obtusa. The sequence goes on from BSBK01011449.1 coordinate 234,754, forward strand.
CCATCCACTCCAAACAATCCATCTTTCATCATTATTCACTATAGCCCTTCTAGGCCTATTGTCTTCACAAGATTCTGGTAATCCATAAGAACATAACCCTTCAATTGACAACTTGCAGTTACCCTATCAGCATTAGGATAATCCACTCACCTATGATCATTACTATGGTGTATTCTTTAACATAACCATGGAATAAACTTGAAATAATTATAAGGCTCTATCCACACTCAATCCACACATTAGATTCAATAAAGCACAATACCCTTGTATTGACTGATTCAACTTACCTATTCATTGTTCTCTAGAATAGTCATCCACCCCTCTGCAACTTGCCTTGGTTCAGCCCTCTCCTTGGGACTCTCTATCACTTTAGATACTTTCACACATCCAAAACTCCCTCATTCACCCCTAACATGGCTTCCATAACCATTACTTAACCACCTATCAATAGACAAAGCCTAAATGCAACCTTACTTGCCAAAATAATAACTCACTTGTCTTTTTGACCGACCCATAAATAGTAAGCCATATCTTTTAACTCAAAACACATTGCCTCAATCACTCTAGTCAGATCATTTGTAACATGGTTGTTTCCAACATATCCCAAATTTGGCTAGATCCAATGGTTGAGTTGGAAGATACTCCCCTCACACCGAGACTGTAATTTCTAAGACAGTCTTTCATTCCCTTCTCTTAGACTACGCCAGGCTTATTCTTGCTTCTTCACACCAAATGGCACCTTTCCCTACATTTGAAACCAAATGAACTACATAAAATACATTCTTGACATCTCCCACCAAAGCATAGTTAGCACAGGGGTGGGAGTGCCTTCACATGTTGAGGGTTACAATGAATATACTGACTATTCCCTCAAACCAGTCACTGTTTACACAACACGAGTCTAATTCCTTAACTCTAACAGTGACCAATCATTGAGATTATGGAATGAATGTGTGGAAAAAATATAATACAATGTATTTACAACATTTGGAAACCAAACACATGTTTATTGCAACCAAAACAACTTATTATTTGCCAAACTGTTCCATGGGATAGTGAACTACGTAATTGCAGAGAATTTTGTTTCTATTGATTCAAACTCTTACAAAGTAGATCATTTCATCTCCACAATACACCCCCTGTCCACTCACGTGGATCTCCTCAAAATAGACTCTAACTCTCCCTAAAGACTGACTATAACTACTAATTGAATCCAAAGCTATTGGATACCAGTCATAAAACTGACTGTAAAAATAAAATAAAGTTAAGATGTGTTGTGAAGTTGACAACCTATGTTGTCAACTCAACAACATGACTCAAATACTCCCTATAATGACTTGAAAAAGGTTTAGAAACAACCTTTGCAAACCTATAACCCCTTCTAACCCAACTAAGCCTTTTTAGGCTCATATGGCCAATATAGGCACATTACAAGATATTGCACTCTCAGTGCTCTCAACATCATTTAGAGGCTTTAATAGCCTTATTACATCATTTGAGACCTTTATAGGTCATTTTCAACAACCACTAACCTAGGATCAACAAAAGCTATTCCTAGTGACCCCTAGGTACCTTCTAGACTCACCAATGCCATTAAGGCTTTACATTCAAGATCAAATTACAAAATAATCAATATGTGATCTAAACCACATTAAATGACCATAATAGGTCTTATTACATGTCTTGATGATTGAAGGCCATTTTTCTTCAAATCCACCTAAGGATCCATCATAGACCCTCGTGTACTCCATAGCTCTTGCCTTTGATCTTGGTGCTCCTACACCATACTCCCCGACTTTAAAATTGTTCCAAGTCCTCTTGAAATTGTCTGAAAAAAAAACTAGTCCAACTGAATCTCCATGCCCACTCATGTATCTTACACACTTGGATTTTGCTTCATGATGCCTCATGCTTGCTTGTCTTCTTGAAAGTGTTATGACTAAACCTTCATCCCTGCCATGCTTATCCATGCTTTTAGTTTTATGTCCACACTTAGTTTCCATGTTCCCATACACCTTTTGGAAGTGTGTTTCCTGTACTATCCTTCTACACCTTCATTTCTTCTTCTTGTGCTTTGGATTTAGTGACCAAATTAGTATAAAGAAAAGGACATAACATAGCCCTACCATTATTGGGCTTTGACACAACCTCGTCAACTGCATCATGCCATAAATTTGTACCATAGTAGGATATAACTGCAACACAAACAAACTTAGTACCAAAAAATAGAGTAATATCTTCATACTAGTATAGGCTGCCCCTATACACATGCTTGGACTGATTTCCTCATGACTCTTCATCCTTAAGCTGTCCTCATATTTAGATTCTTGATTCTTAGAGACCTCTTCCCCTATCAGCAACTTATCATCATCAATTTTCCATCTTTCTTGACTTTGTACCATTCCCTTAGTATCGATCCTGTAATTCTCCTCCTTGGTTGTGCTTGTGAAATTTTTTTTCCCAATCTTCAATGGACATAGAATTGTACCAACTAGTATCATGTCCTCTTCATCAAGCTTTGCTTCTTCCTCTTTGTCTTCATCAACAACTATATTCTTTACCTTTGTTTTGCATCTTTGAACCTTGCTATCATGATATTCACTCTCATCCTTGCAACCTATCTGCTGCAATCTTCTCTCTTGTCCATTAGATGGACCACATACCTCTAAATCAACATTCCTGATGGCTTCATGCTTCAAAACACCATCACTCTTCTTCAGCATTTTGTCTTTTCTTTCACGTTCCTTACACCTTAGGAACTCTCTTCTTCCCATCAACCATGTCCTTGACATTCCCCATGCCATCTGATCATCCTACAATGAACTCATAACAAACTCTCTTCCATTCTTGTTAATAACATAAGTATTCTTGATGCCATCATACTAGGATCTAACATCAACTTGCCATAATCTACCCAAGATTACATGACAATCACCCAAAGGCATAACATCACATAGGATAGTATCACAATATGAACCAATACTGAAAAAAATATATGCTTGTTCTTTGACATCAACCCACTGATCATTATTCATTCCATACACTCTATAAGGTGTACTATGTGCTATCTTCTCAATATTCAACTTAGAAATCATTTCATCTGAAACAAGATTAGTGAGAGTACCACTAGAAACAACAACCTTGCATACCTTACCCTTGCATTTGCATTGTGCCCTAAATATCGATGACCTCTGAATGTACTTTTCATCCTCATTCTCTACCATGATGACCATTGTACCTATTATCAAATCCTCTTCAATCAGCAACCACCAAACACACCTTCAATCCAAGATCTATCAACGAAAAGTCACCACCTTGGAAAACTCCCAGAGGATGATTCAACTCTAAGGGTTCAACAAAGGACTCTTGGTCTTCAAAATCTTAGATCTTCACCCCAAAATAGATCTTTTACTATGCTCTAATATGACTTGATGCAGAGCCCTCCACTATCACCCTAAGAAGACTAATTCAACTTGAGGATTCAACAAGAAACTTGGAATCCACTCAAGGAGGTAACCTCACTCAAGGATCAAATGAAGCACTCTAAATTTGTAAGTTACTTCCACACACCATTCTTATGAATTCACTTCCTACTTCATTGCAACAATCTCTTATTGCATCAATTTCCTCCTAGGTCACCTAGTGTACCTAGCACCTCCACCATACCAAAGTCCAAATCAGGCTTCTCTCACTGACCCTAGCACCTTGGATCATCTTATCATGGCCTATCTACCATGATCCAAATCTCCATCCACTCCAAACAATCCACCTTTCATCATTCTTCACTATAGCCCTTCTAGGCCTATTGTCTTCACAAGATTCTGGTAATCCATAAGAACATAACCCTTCAATTGACAACTTGCAGTTACCCTATCAGGATTAGGATAATCCACTCACCTATGATCATTATTGTGGTTTATTCTTTAATGTAACCATGGAATAAACTTGAAATAAATATAAGGCTCTATCCACACTCAATCCACACATTAGATTCAATAAAGCACAATACCCTTGTATTGACTGATTCAACTTACCTATTCATTATTCTCTGAAACAGTTATCCACCCCTCTGCAACTTGCCTTGGTTCAGCCCTCTCCTTGGGACTCTCTATCACTTTAGATACTTTCACACATCCAAAACTCCCTCATTCACCCCTAACATGGCCTCCATAACCATTACTTAACCACCTATCAATGGACAAAGCCTAAATGACACCTTGCCAAAATAATAACTCACTGGTCTTTTTGACAGACACGTAAATAGTAAGCCATATCTTTTAACTCAAAACACATTGGCTCAATTTCTCTAGTTAGATCATGCATAACATGGCTGTTTCCAACATATCCCAAATTTGGCTAGATCCAATAGTTGAGTTGGAAGATACTCCCCTCCCACCGAGACTATAATTTCTAAGACAGTCTTTCATTCCCTTCTCTTGGACTACGCCAGGCTTATTCTTGCTTCTTCACACCAAATGGCACCTTTCCCTACATTTGAAACCAAATGAACTACATAAAATGAATTCTTGGCATCTCCCACCAAACCATAGTTAGCACAGGGGTGGGAGTGCCTTCACATGTTGAGGGTTACAATGAATATACTAACTGTTCCCTCAAACCAGTCACTGTTTACACAACACCAGTCTAATTCCTTAACTCTAACAGTGACCAAGCATTGAGATTATGGCATGAATGTGTGGAAACAATATAATCAAATTTATTTAAAGCATGTGGAAACCAAACACACATTTATTGCAACCAAAACAACTTATTATTTCCCAAACTGTTCCATGGGACAGTGAACTACGTAATTGCAGAGAATTTTGTTTCTATTGATTCAAACTCTTACAAAGTAGATCATTTCATATCCAAAATACACCCCCTATCCACTCACATGTATCTCCTCAAAATAGACTCTAACTCTCCCTAAAGACCGACTGTAACTACTAACTGAATCCAAAACTGTTGGATACCAGTCATAAAACTGACTGTAAAAATAAAATAAAGTTAAGATGTGTTGTGAAGTTGACAACCTATGTTGTCAACTCGACAACATGACTCAAATACTCCCTATAATGACTTGAAAAATGTTTAGAAACAACCTTTTCAAACCTATAACCCCTTCTAACCCAACTAAGCCTTTTTAGGCTCATATGGCCAATATAGGCACATTACGAGATATTGCACTCTCAGTGCTCTCAACATCATTTAGAGGCTTTAATAGCCTTATTACATCATTTGAGACCTTTATAGGTCATTTTCAACAACCACTAACCTAGGATCAACAAAAGCTATTCCTAGTGACCCCTAGGTACCTTCTAGACTCACCAATGCCATTAAGGCTTTACATTCAAGATCAAATTACAAAATAATCAATATGTGATCAAAACCACATTAAATGACCATAATTGGTCTTATTACATGTCTTGATGACCTTTGAAGGCCATTTGTCTTTAAATCTACCTAAGGATCCATCATAGACCCTCGTGTACTAAGGATCCATCATAGACCCTCATGTACTCCATAGCTCTTGCCTTTGATCTTGGTGCTCCTACACCAGCTAGGTGGGACTTTATTTTTAAAGTATTACACAAATCTAGTTTTGCAAAAGGTTGGTGCTAATGATTCAAGCTTTCATATCAGGTGCATAGTTTTCAATAATTGTTAATGGAGTTCTAGTTGGCTTCTTCTCATCTACTCAAGAGATTAGACGAGGTGACCCTCTATCCTCAGTTCTCTTTATCTTAATGGTTGAGGCCTTCAATAGACTTATCCAGCATACTCATGATCTTGGTGTTTGGTAAGGCACAATGATAGGTGATACAAATATCTCGATCACCCATTCTTTATTTGCAGATGACACTCTAATATTCATTGCCTCCAATTTTTAGGAGGCCAAACATATTAAGAAAACTTTGGACTTGTACTCAGCAGTCTCAAGATAAAAAATCAATCCTCATAAATAAAAATTTTACCTTTTTAATTCTAACCAGCTTATATCCAATAGAAATTTTTTAATTTTGGGTTTCTCAAAAGATTTCCTTCCTTTGGTTTATCTTGGCATTCCTTTTTTCATGGGAGCCAACATAATCAGCTATTGGATGCCTATCATTGAGATAATTATGGCTAGGATAGTGGCTTGGAAAGCCAAATGGCTTTCACTCATAGGTAAAATTATTCTTGTGAAAATAGTGCTTTCAGTTATTCCCAACTATTATCTTTCAGTCCTGAAAGCTCCTGTATCAGTCATCTAGACTATTCAAAAGATTTTGAAATACTTTTTATAGGTGGGTAACTCAAATGGGGAGAAGAAAATTCCACTTGTCTCACTTCAAGATATGTCTCAAATCAAAGCTCTTGGTGGTGTTGGCATTCATGACATGGAAAAAAGAAACAAAGATTTTGGAGGAAAATTAATATGGCAGATGTATTCCAAGCCAAATAAAAAATGGTGTCAAATCATGGAACAAAAATATTTTGATAATCCCTATCTATCTAGAGTCTTTTCCATACAAAATCCCCCCAAAGGATAAGCTATCTAGAACTGGATGATGGCATCTAGAGCTATTGTGACTCAATACATTACTTGGGAGGTGAATAGTGGCGATAGGATCAGCTTTTTGCATGACTCTTGGAGTGGTTTACCTCCCCTCATTCACTCAACTTCTTTGGATGAAATTGTTGCTTCTTTTGAAGCAATTTGGGGTAAATCTCTTGTGGATTATGTCTCTAGAATTTTTTTGTTTTCTAGAAATATAATCTAGAAGGACCCGAGTGAGCTCCCAATTTTAGTATAGGATAGGACCATATTTATGGAAATCTTGTCAAACAAAATGGTTTTCCTATCAGGAAAGGAAGACAAGCTACTATGGGCTCTAGGAAAATCAAGTTCTTATAGTATTAAAGATGGGTATAGGATTATCCAGCAATAGGATTCAAATAAAACACACTGTCACACTTTCTCATTCTACTAGAACTATGCCACTCTCCCCAAAGCAGGGTGCTTTGCTTGGATTGCACTTAAAAAGAGAGCCCTCACCAGTGACCGTCTTGTCAAACTCAACATTACCCAACCTTTCAATTTTTGTTTGTGTGATCTTGAATTGGAAGATGCAGATCATCTCTTCCTGAATTGCCCTTTTGCACAAGAATGTTGGCAATTTGTTCTTTGTAAACTTCAGTTTCCTACCCCACTTCCAAACAAACTATGGGATCTCTTTCAAGCCTTGCTAGAATTACATTCCTCTTCACTCTTTTCTAGCTTGTGGAAATGTATCACGGCTATCATAGTTTGGGTTCTTTGGTGGGAATGAAATAAGAGAATCTTTCATAATATCTCTTCAACTATTAACTCTGTCCTTATAGGTATTGAAAAATCCATCTCAGAAGTTGTTAATGTCAGCCATCAAAGAGTCAATTCCAATCCAATTTTATCCATATGGGATAGTTCTGTCATCCGGGAATGGAATGGTATTCATGTCTCTATTGGATGGCTTCAGCACAACCAACCAAGTTCTTTAATCAACAGAGACTTGGTTCATTGGCTTCTTCCTACATGTGGTTTAGTTAAAATTAAATTTTGATGGCTCCACTCAAGGCAATCCAGGAAAATCAAGGATAAACATTTGTATTAGAGACCATCTTGGTGATGTTCTTGCCATTAAAGCATCCTCTATTCCACCAGGGACAAAAAACATGTCTGAGGCTTATGCCTTACTTGAAGGATTAGTTCTGGAAAAGAAAGGGAGCTTTCAAGTAATTCAAACTGAAGGAGACTCCATGGTTATCATAAACTCATGTATCAAATAGAAATCGCATAGCTGGAAATTATCATACATCCTTCAACAAATATGGCTTCTTTTTTACTCATTCAAAGTAATTCACATCTTTCACACCCTGATGGAAAGGAATATGCTGGTAGATTATTTAGATAACATAGGATGTGATGGGGAGACTCTTGATGATCTAAATTCGGGGGAATTTATAAAGTCTAACAGGGAAATAGTAAGATTGATAGCAAATGATAAAAAGAATATTATTTTATCTTTGAGCTCCTTAGCTTAGCTCATGTTAGTACACTCAATCATATCAATGATGTCATATTTTCCTTAGTTCTTATAATCATGGCAACATCACTCTCCTCTCTTCAGGTTCAGATACTTTACACGGATTCCTCCATGAAATGTACAGAGCTAACTACTTTGGAGATGAATCAATTTATATCTGGAATCTACACTTGGGTTTCACATGCCCTCTCACACACAAAATGCTATCATCTCGCCACATGATAACAAAAGTACCCACTCTTGGTGTAGTCTAATGGATTGGGTTTAAATCTAAGTGTGCAAAATGTTGCATGTTTGGGGCTCGAGCACTTATATAATTTATGGTGTATATTTTAACAATCCTCAACAATACCGTGATATAATTTCTTCTTTCACTGGCCTAGATTTAACAAAATTTCTCAATGCATTTTTTCTATGCGGTGTTCGATTATGGATATTTCGAGGTGTATGTCTTGTGGTCTACTCCATGATGAGATGTTGCCTCAAAATTTCAGGGCCTTTCTTTCTCCATCCATTTTAGAGATCCCTCTTCCTATTTGAATTGACAGTTCATAGTTTGATCTTGTCTTTGTGTGTCACTCTATGCCGTTATACAGGGAAATTTGAAGGATAAAAGGTGAGCATGTGATTTGGCAGAGAACCAAAGTAGTTTTATTTACATCACAACTAGTGTCTATCTTTTTGTCCAACTTGATGGACTTACTACAATTAGTAGAATTATTGAACATTATTGCAAACAAAGTTGTTCACCCAGAATTTATCTCGGATAGTAGGCTTATGATTTCCCTCCAAAAATACAATCTTTGGTCGGGAAAAGCTTTAATGGGTGGCTTATTCTCTCACTAGGAGTTGCTAACCAGTCACGAACACTTGATGGCTTATGATAGTTTGAAATAGGCTATGGAGCAGTAGAGTTATAGAATTATCTTAGCTAATTTGTAAGTAGTGGGCTTGGTCCTGGGAAAGGAGTTAGTTGAAAAGATCAGGCGCTATGCCAATGCAGTGTTGGATCTTTTGGGCATGCCTAATTCATTGCCTCGGCCACTCCTTCCACCGATTCTAGATTCAAATAGTATTACATCCTCTACACCTCCATGCTGGTACTTGATCTCAATTTGTCACTTTCTCTAGTTCCTCTGACTTTTGAGTTTCCATCTAGTGTGGTAGTGGTTCAGTCTTTCGTGGAGATGGATGGCTGGGTGACAGAGATCCCTTTGGCTCCACCTGCTAGATGGGAAGTGGTGTGGGACTTTGTACAATGTGTTTTTGGACCTCTGTCCATGGAGGAGTGACCGCTACTCCTTGAATTTGGTCTTTTTGACAACTTGGCATAGCTCTTGCCTCTGTTATATGATGTATGGTAGGAGGGTTTTTTGGTGATAGTGTTATATTTCAAGTTTCAGCATTTGTTGAACTACATTCAGGGAATTCATTGTAACCCTCATGTAAAGCATATGTAATTAACAAAATATGCCTATATATGACAAGGATTCTGGGTTTTCTTCTTGATTCTTTCCCGGATGAGTCTTTGAATCTATTTTTTAATATAAATATACATACAGTGGCTTGTCCACTTTTGTTTAAAAAAATATATATATGCACTTTTCACTTAATAAATATTAACTCAACTTTTAATTTTAATTTTACTAGACTGAATGTGCAACTTTAATTGTGCATTAATATTTAATTAATCAATTAATATTTTTGGCATATGCAATTGATAATTAAATACTAATTCATTAATTATGTCATCAATTTCAGTTTTGGATTTAATAATTAATTAAATCCTCTATTTCCAAAATTAGACTTTCTAATTGTCTTTCTAATTAATAAATATATTTAATTAATTCTTATTAATTAAATACTCTCATATTCAATAGTTTAATATTTAATAATATTTAATTATTTAATCACATAATCAAACATATAATTCACTTAGCCATAATAACACAAAATCACATCAAACCACATGAAATGTCAACATGAAGAAAGAACTGACTAAACCCAAAATACAATAATCATACTCAAGGGAAGTGTTCACAAATTCACATCACCTTGATGAACTTGGATGATAAATTCAATCAGATACTTGTCTGCTATTTTAGGATAATAAATGACTTGGGTCGGGAGTGGACCTTTATGTTATATCCCTTCTCTTACCATTGAGATATTGTGATAGGGCATGCTCATCCTATCAATTTGGGGAAGTTGATTCTTGGTACCTAAAATCCAACATAAAAGATGATCATGTACATACATGTATAAATATATAACATACAATGGTGAGGATCAACCAATCGTGTGGATCTTCCAAGCAAGTAACTACAACTTCATCCCTCAACCACATCAGGCATGTCAAATAGAAAAGTAAAACATACATGCTAACCATACACATGAAAGTATGGGATCAATAAAAATATAAATATACATAACATTAAATCTATCTAAGGATCTAATACACACATGAAAACTAGCCTAAATGATTTGGACTATATAAACTAAAGGAAAACTATGGAATGGGTATTACATCCACCTCCCCTAGAATTAGACTTACTCTTGGAAGCCTACAAAAAAATAAGGATATGCATCTCTCAATCATGAAGCATCCTTTACTAAAACAAAAGACAAAATGATATCTCAAAATAAGCTAGAAAATAAGGATATGATATAGAGTCATCAAGAGTAATATAATTCTAGTCTAAGTATAAACCAAAAATCACCTTGATCGATCATTCATTATTTAAAAATTTAAATAGATCTTTGTCTTTATTCATTCATCATTATAGAAAACATCTGGTAATCAATTGTATAAAGCACACATTCATATCTACATCACATAATAAGTTGAGAAGTTCATGCAAACCTAGTTAATACAACACTCATATAAAGTCTAATCCGAACATACAAGTCTAATATCATACCTCTAGGGTCATAAAAAAATAGTTTGAAATACAAGAGAGTTATATGTCTAAGTTTTGTTTCAAATTTTTAACTACTAGACATCTAATGGGCATACAAATTCCCAGAGTTACCAGTGTAAAAAATTAGGATATGATACAAAATGTAATGTCTCAAGGGAACCCAAAACAAATTAACCTAAAATATGTTACTAAGTTTAGAGAACAATTTTTTTTCTTAAAAGTTTAAAAACAATAATGAATAATAATGCAGAAGCAATATAACATAAGACAATACATACTTATAAATGTAACTATTTATAGATTATAAATCTCAAGGGTTCCATAATGTAGAATTATGTAAGTTAATTATTCTACTAAATACAAAGTAAAATATAATATATGAAAGATAAGAGAAATTCTTCGACAAAGAACAAGAGGATACAAATGCTACAAGGATCATATAGCACTGGTACAAGGACATCAAAATATCAAATGGTAAAAGAATCACTACCATCCAACTTCATGGAAGAAAGGGTCCACTCCCATCATGTTGATGAGACAACAATAGATCCCACTTAAATAACAAACACCAAAATCTAATCAAAATACAACACCTAAGAAAAGGATTCTAAAGGATCTCTATCTCAAGAGGTACAACTCAAAATGCAAAGGTAAACATACTAATTCCAAAGGCAACCAACACATGTAGGAAACCTAAGATGAATAAAGGGAAGTGTCATCACATATGTCAACTATAGAGTTACCTTGACATTCTCTCTAGACCCCGAAACCCCTAGTGACTCTATGTGGCATCAGTAGCCTCTCATGCAAACAAGGCTACTAACTATGCATTATCCAATCCATGTAGGCAACCAACATCTTCTCACAAACCGTCCTATCCTATACTAGTGCTCACAGCATGGGTGAGAAACATGGACATCTTATTAATTCATTTTAAAATATCAATGTATTTAAGTTATCACTTTATTAAGTAGCTTGCAAAGGATACCCAAATAGCCATTTCTAGGCTCCAACACCTCCAAAATAAGCCACTTCCCCACTAACACCTAGATAACCTACCCTAAGCTCATAAAACCAAATGAAGCATAATGATCAAAATTCAGTTCCCACAAAATCATATGTAACAACAACTAGTTCTCAAAACCATTACATCAAATACACACCTCAATGTGTTCATAAAATATGAGCTTACAATGAATAAAGGCTAGGTAAGAAGATCAAAACCATTATCATATTAGAAACATTCTAAATACTTATGCCACAGTAAAATGGTAAAACCCCAAGCCTATGGCAATAATTCCTAAATGCCAACTTAATGCTACCCATGCCGACAATCAAACACAATAACCAAAAACTTCAATAATAAACACATCAACATTTAAATTCTCATCAACTAATATTTAATTATGTTTCATTATTATTTAATTTTATTTTTTCGTCTAAAATAATTCTCATGTATGGGAATTTTTTAATTTTTTTAAATAAAAATAGAATTTCTAAATATAGATTACTACTTACATGCGAATTTTTTTAAAAAGATTTTTTTTTAAAGTAATTAATTTTTTTTTTAAATCTTTTTTAAAAAAGTTTTCTAAATATAGAGTACCATTACATGCAAATTTTAAAAAGATTATTTTTTTCTATTTTCAATAAGACATAAATAGAATATATCTTAGAATATACATGCAACTGAATATATCTTTCCTAAGTAACATGCAACTGAATATATCATCCTTAAATTACATGCAATCAAATCTATCTTTCCTAAATAACATGAAACTGAATATATATTTCCTAAATAACATGCAACTTAATATATCTCTCCTAAATAACATGCAACTGAATATATCTTTCCTAAATAACATGCAACTAAATATATCTTTCCTAAATAACATGCAATTGTATATATCTTCCTTAAATGACATGCAAGTGAATATATCTTTCCTAAATAATATGCAACTAAATATATCTTTCTTAAGTAGCATGCAATTAAATATATATATCTTTCACACATGCAAATCTATATTATTTACATGCTTGTGTATCTATATTTCTATTTCAAAAATATGTATTTTCTCTAAAAATGAACTCTTTCAAAACCCTCATAACCATGGAAGGCCATAATGGAAAAAAAAATCAAAGTAATTTTTTTTTCAAGAAAACCCTAATCGAATTTTTCTTCCAAAAGATTCCCTAACATTCTTGATTATTAAAAAAATATATCTTTTTAACAAACACTCGTCATTTACACGCAATATCTAATCAAACATGAAGAAGACAATGATTTCAATGGACAACTTTTAAGGATTTTAAAAACCTACCTTAGTACACAAAGCTGAATTGAAAATCAATTATAAATCTTGAAAACCCAAAGCTTTCAAAAATATCAAAACTTTAATCCTCTAAAAATTTTCCAAGAGAGATTTCTTCAAAATTTAAAAATGAATAATTCTCAAATAGCCTCAAAGCTCTCTAATATAGAAATATAGAACCTCAAGTTGAAAGAATGCAACTCCAAAATAACAAAATAGAAATAAACTATTAAAAACAATAAAGTTGTTAACTCCAAATCATAGAAATAAGAACTCAACTACAACCTTATTTTTATCAAACCCTTTTGCGTGATTTAATTTTAATTTTAATAATAATAATAATATGCACTTTTCACTTAATAAGTCTTAACTCAATTTTTAACTTAAATTTATATTTTAATTTTACTAGACTAAATGTGCAACTTTAATTACATATTAATATTTAATTAATTAATTAATATTTTTGGCATATGCAATTGATAATTAAATACTAATTCATTAATTATGCCTTTACTTTCAATTTTAGATTTAATAATTGATTAAATCCTCTATTTTCAAAATTAGACTTTTTAATTAACAAATGTATTTAATTAAATTCATTATTAATTAAATACTCTCATATTCAATATTTCAATATTTAATAAGATTTAATTATTTAATCATATAATCAAGCCTATAAATCACTTAATCATAATAACACAAAATCACATCAAACGACATGACATGTCAACATGAAGAAAGAACTAACTAAACCCAAAATACAATAATCATACTCAATAGAAGGGTTCACAAATTCACATCACCTTGATGAATTCAGATGGGAAATTCAGTCAAATACTTGTCCGTTATTTTACAACAATAAATGACTTGGGTTGGGGTTGGACTTGTATGTTATCTCCCCTCCCTTACCATTGAAATATTGTGATAGGGTGCGGTCATCTTGACAATTTAGGGAAGTTGATGCCCAATACATGAAATCCTACTTAAAATATGAGCATGTGCATACATGTATAAATATATAAGAGACAATGGCGGGGATTTATCGATCATATAAATCTTGCAAGCATGTAACTACGACTCTATCTCTCAACCACATTAGGCATGTCAAATAGAAAAGTAAAACATATATGCTAACCATACACATGGAAGTATGGGGTCAGTAAAAACCTAAACATACCTAACATCAAATCTATTTGAGGATCTAATACACACATGAAAACTAGCCTAAAATATTTGGGCCATATAAATTGAAAACAAACCATGGTAGGGGTATTTCAAATACCTACAAAGTGAAACTGGCCACCACCCAAGCCCTCGACCTTCACTGTCGTGAGTACAATATGAAGCACCCAAAACAAGGCATAAGATAAAAGATTGGAGCTTAGTCCACGACTCGTGTTAAGGAAATCAGATCTTAATATAGAGAAATTTAATAGTCTTTAATGATGTTGTTGAAAATTTTTATCTCAGACTGATATTTACTATAACATTTACAGAGATCATCAAATATTATAATTGTAGAGATTATTGAAATCGTATGCTTGTTGTGGTAATTACATATGCACGGTTATTGATGATTTCCCATAGTAAGTATTCGATGATATATATGTACGTAATATATTTAAAGGTTATGTCTATGTAGAGACATGATCGTACGTGGCTTATGCCATGTAGGGTCATGTCCCTACATAGACATACATTTAATCATTGTTCATGCTTAACTATTAGTGATGGCGAGAATTAACGATATCATTAATCATTGTTCATGCCAACTATCGGTGATACCGATCATTAATGATATCAATGTTATTTACATTATGCATCATGGATAAGTATCGGGTCACCTAATAGTAAATTGGATCATTCGATATATAATGCTAGTAAATTTTAGCTTGTTTTTTAATGAGGATTAGTCAAATTTTTGATACCAATTGGTCAACCAAATGACCATAACTATTGTCAAAAAAATTTCGTCGATTATATGACACAAAACCATCATCAAAATTTCAATGTCTACAGTGGTTGAATTATCAACGGACCCGTCATCGAAATAATCTCTTCAACCTGTAAAAATTATCGATCACACCTTTCATCTCTCCGACCAATGTTGGTCAAAATTGCGATGACTTAGGGTCGAAATTGTCATCGAGTGTACAAAATTCTCTTCGAACTGCCAAAGAATGTTCATCTCTATTTCGATGACATGTGGTCATAATAGTTGTCGAATATATATCATTATCATCGATAGGACTATTCTTCTACCGTCGAAAAAGTGACCAAAATTTTTATTTTTTTAAAAAATAAAATATATTATCAAATTAAGCATAGCAATATTATGCTTTAATTGTTTACATTATTAAACTCTCATGAAGACATAGTCTGGTGTTTATATTATTATAAATCTATTCAATGTGGATGACTACATGAGGGAAGCACCCACATTCATGTCCAACTTCAGGGTACAAGTCATTTACGATCGAGAGATTTGAGAAGGCAACCGAGATGGGAAAAGAATAGGACACATCACTAATAGATATATAGATCACTAATCAAATTAGAGAACATACTGAACATTGTTCATGGGCATCAGGAAGTCGAAGCAGTATAAATGAAAGATATGAATGGATTCCAATTTCAATTTTGTTTTCTATGGTGTATCATGGCCAAAACAAAAATCACGAGATTTCAAAAACATCTTTATCTATTAGTAGAAGATTTAATTAAATTCTCTAGATAATACCTTTTGTGAGGTAACATGCAACTAACTCTAAATAAATACACACTCAAACGTACTCATTAACTTAGATTAGCAATCAAACTAAGCAAAATAAAATCATAACAATGAAATACACATGAAATCTCTAATGCATAACTTCATATTAAGTTATATGGAAATAAAAACACAAGGATTACCCAATTAGTAATCACTCATCATGGGATGTAGTAGTGATTTATCACATTATAGAAGCAACTAAATTGTATGAGTTGCAACAAGCTTATGTCCAACGTATGGTCTAAAATGAAGAAATTAAAAATGGTAAGGAGCATGTGATTAGTGTCTTAACATGGTTGAGTCTTACACTTTTTAAAGCCTCCATCCAACATGAAATTTACAAATGTTTAGCATTAATCGTGCAGGAGTAGGTCAGAAATAAGACACCATCTATCCAAATTGTAGATACAAGATGTCAATGAGACATCTTTGAAACCAAGTATAGCAAGCAGGTACCAATATTAACCCATCTTTCACAATTGTCAGCCAAGGACAAACATGGTTTCATAAATCCTTGATTTTTGATTTCCATGTAACATATATTTTCAATTTGAAGATGAACTCAACAGTTCCATCGTAAAAACACTGGAACTGTTTGAATGGCCATTCTTGATCACCAAACATTGATATATAAGTTAAATTACTCTCTTAGTAATCCTCAATTTTAAACCATAAATGTACTTACATTGTCTACTACTATGCATTTTTGTAGAAGGTTTGAGAATCTATTGTATTTAAGAATGTAAAAGCTATTTTCATTAGCCAGCTTCAGAGAATTACTTCACAAGTTTTAATTGGCAGAGTACAAAATAATGCTCAACCTAAAAAAATCATCCCCCATGCACAATGTAAGAGATCCTTTTAGACAAATCATATGAGAAAAAACTATTTGCAACTAAGTGTGATAAGGAATAGAATGTTATGTATCCAAACAATTCAAGTTTAATGCAAGCTCTAAAACATTCAGTTTGTAAAATAGAGAGTGTGAAACCATGGTCTAAACTGATTAGAACAAAGTGGTGCTACAATAATTAAAGAAAGAGAATTGAAAATTGAAACTGAAAAAAATAAAATTTAATTTGCATACAAAGGCTAAATAATGCATTTCTACAAATCCATCGCGGGTATATATACCATACTCAAATACTTAACTACCTTAATTTCATGTAAGTTACATATGAGAATATAGTTAATCCACAAGGAAAACACCAACGACACTAATTTTTTATAGATATAATGGTATGTGCTGGCATCCTATGAATTGATATTGATAAACAACATACCTTCCAAAATGTATACGTTGCATCAAGGGTATTGTCACAACTGCAACTCCCATTTACAAAACCAAAGATGTCTTTGGTTAATCTCAATGATTTCTGATATTCACAAGAACAAATTCAAAGGTGGCTATGGATAGGAAAGAAGTTAAGAGATTCCATATACCCCAAGGGAAGTTGGTGTGAGATAAATTGATATATATGAAATGTAGAGATAAAGTAAATAATATTGATGATGAAGTATGGAATGGTATGAAAGATATAAAGATATAAATGAATTTTATAGAATCTTGAGAATGAGCATAAATCAAATATACACCCACAAAGATCAAGCCCTCTATTAAACTAAATGCAATTCAATAAAGATAAAATCATATATTAGTAGATAAGAAGTTTGTTAACTGAGATGGGTAAAAGCACAATTAGGTGTCACCTTCTAGGCTAACTTATTATCATAGCTGAATTTTAGTATTTCTAACTAAAAATTGATTTTGGTCAAACATATGGTCTAGCTAGATTTATTCTAGCTAAGTTAGATAAGTAATTTAACTTTTCCAATTGGAAATGTCTATTAAATGCATGTTTTATACCACTTTGGGTCCAATTGCCATAAAAATAAAATTATTTCTGAAAAGTGGCATTTCAATAACTCCTAATCTTTTCTGAAAAGTGGCATTTAGAGGAAAACTAGTTTGGCAAATGTATTCTAAGCCCAACAATACCTGGTGTAAAATCATGCAGCAAAAATATCTAGATAATAACAATCCTGCTAGAATCTTAACCATCCTTGATCCGCTGAAAGGTTCAGCAATATGGAACTTTATGATTGCATCAAGAGAGATTGTAACCAACAATATATCTTGGGAGGTTAATAGTGGTTCTCAAGTTAAATTTTGGCATGACTCATGGAACGAGGCCCTACCACTTAGCAAGCTGGTAGGAGTGGATCTCTTGATAGCTACATCTAAAAATTTGTGGGGATCACCTTTGATAAATTATGTATCTGCAATAACAATACACTCAAGAAAAGTGATCTGGAAGGATCCATCAGAACTAAACCTTCCTCCTCAGGATTGTCAATTATTGGATAAAATTTTCTCGAAGAAGGTTGTGTACTTATCAAATTTAGAAGATAAGGTCATTTGGATCCCTGGTAAAGATGGAAATTATAACATTAAGGAGGGGTGCAACATCACACAGTATCAGGATAACAAATCCCCTCCATGTCGAGCATTCAAATTTTGTTGGAGTCAACTTACATTACCCAAAGCAAGCTATTTCTCATGGTTAGCTTTGAAAAATAAGATTTTAACCAGTGACAGACTTCACAAATTACAGATTGCACAACCCTTTAACTGTTTTCTATGTGGCCAAGTAACAGAAAGTGTAGATCATTTATTCTTATCCTACACATTTGCACAATAATGCTAGAGCTTTGTGCTGAGAAATCTTCATTATGTGATGTCATTACCAAGCACTCTCTGGGAATTGTTTCAATCTTGGCCAGAATTATACTCAGATTCTCTATTTTCTGCATTATGGAAATGCACTCCAGCACTAGTTGTGTGGGTAATATGGTGGGAACACAATAAATGAATATTTCACAAAATTTCTTCTACAATTGAAGTAGTTCTTTTTAACTTGGAAAAATCAATATAAAAAATGGTGAACTCCAGTCATTCCAAGCTTAAATGCAACCTTCGTATGACAAACTGGGATAGTGTGATTGCAAGGGAGTGGAAGCATATTTATGTACCATTTGGTTGGTGTCAGCATTCACATAAATTTGATTCTCAAGATCGCAAGCTGATTCATTGGCTCCTTCCAGATAAAGGGATCGTGAAAATGAACTTTGATGGATCTTCTCAAGGTAACCCAGGTGAGTCAAGTGCAGGTGCATGTATTCGTGATCATCATGGAAATGTCAAAGCACTAAAATGTTGCCCTCTTCCTCATGGTATGAACAACATGGTGGAAGCACATGGACTTTTTACGGTCCTCACATTGGCTAAAGAAAGAGGTTTTAAATGCTTGCAAGTAGAAGGGGACTCTTTGATCATCATTAATAATTGCATAAATCAGGTATCACACAGTTGGAAATTAGGATACATCTTCAAGAAAATATGGACCCTTTTAGATTCCTTTGATGAAATATTCATATCTCATACCCTTCACGAGGGGAATGCAGTGGCAGATTATCTTGCAAATATAGCATGTGATGGACATGACATGATGTCACTTGCACCTACCAAAATTTTTAA
Organism: Chamaecyparis obtusa; assembly: GCA_027943335.1. NCBI lineage: Eukaryota > Viridiplantae > Streptophyta > Pinopsida > Cupressales > Cupressaceae > Chamaecyparis > Chamaecyparis obtusa. The sequence goes on from BSBK01011449.1 coordinate 254,364, forward strand.
ACAGGACACTAGGCTGCAGGAGTTAATTTGTATGGATTTGACAATAACATCATTAGAGCACCCTACGAACTTGGCAACTTAACTTTTTTGGCAAGGTGGATATCGAGTACAATGCTACAAATTATTAATAGATGAGGTTTTGATACCATTTAGTGGCTTCAGTCACATTTTTAGAAGAAATGTCACCATTATATTCTCCCATAAGCTTGTAGCATCTTGCCTACATGATCGGACTGAGTGGGTGATGTAAGGAAGTACACTTTCCACCATAAGATTTTAGTGCTCTTCATTCCCAAAAACTGAATAGAGATCATTATCCTTCATGCCTGAGATTCAAAAAGATTTGAACGACAAGGAAATTTATGTCTCGACTGTTGGAAGTACACCCATGGTTTTCTATTTATCCTCCCATTCATCCTCTCACACTAGTATTGTTTGCAACATCTAGTAACAATGGTGATGTGGCATGGGCTGATATTGAAATTCATCCAATGTGGTCATCATCATCAGGAGGTGATGCCAAGAAATTATAGACTGGAGATTCATGCTCCAGGTTGGGAAGAGGTCTTACCGACGAACATTGACGAGGGAGCTTTCAATGCCATGTTTATCTACAACTCTTCAAAAATTTGGAATGCTATCCACATAGTAATTGGAGAAGACCTCTTAGCCCCTCACATCAGACATTTCTTCTTCCCAGCACAAATTGTATCCATCTTCTTGTCCAATGCTATGGACCTCATTCAGTCAGTGCTACTATTCCTCTCGCTAGCAAAAAAAGTCATCAACCCAAGTTATTTACAGAATAATGTGCTTATGAGGGAGGTTTAGAATTATGATCTCTGGGATGGTTTGGCACTTGTTGGAGGCTTATTTTCCCATTATGACATGCTCACAAACCATGATATCATGTTAGTTTTTGTAAGCATTAAATGTTCCTTGGAAAAGCAGGATGCTCGGTATGCAGAAAATTCACTTTGCACCATGAACGGGTGTTTGGGGTTTCATATGGTCAACTCTATCACTACCAAGGTGAATGCATTTCTCGATCTCCTTGAACTTCCAAATTCTCCTCAGCCTCAGGCAGTACATCTAGTGCACGCAAGCCCTATTTCTAGTGGGCAACCATTGAAGATGAATGATGTAGTGTTGGACCTGAACGTCCACCCTCAAGGCACAAGCAGTGATGCATCGATGGGGGATCAACATACATGTGTCACTGAACAAGATGCAATATTCCCTCAAGCACTGGTGTCCACTTCTGGTTGGCTCCCTAGCACTTCATCTGAGGTTACTCCTTCTCATTTGCCTCCTTTAGAATTCATGGTGAAGTCTGCTTCTGATCAGTCAGGTTGGTCTCCTCGTGCCACAAAGCCCCGAACATGGGTTGGGGTATGGAGGACATGATTGAATAAATGAAAATGTGTTGTTATGTATGTTCTTTTGAATTTTTGTCTTATCAGTAAATTTGAGACACGTGGACAATAGGCCATTAGTATGTACTTCGAATATCCTCAAATATGGTCTAATTTTGTAAACCAAAAGATAGGGCATACTGGCCACTATTGTATAGTGCAATTGTAATGGATTAATATCAAATATATACATGTATAAAACCATGATCCTGAGGTTTCTTACTGGTTCTTCCATGGGGGAGTTTTTTGAACTAGCCTTTATAATAAAATATGGTGGATATCCCACTTTTGTTTTTTTTTAAAAAAAAAACTCCTAATCTTTTTAATGATATTTTTTAAAAATAAAAAAATACCCTTTTATAGAGATCAGAGTCAAGATTATCCTCATATAGATTTTATAGTGTTTTAATTAGACATAGTTTATTGTAATTAAAAAATATTGCAAGTAGGTATTTTAATAGTCAAGAAGATGTTGGTTCGGAGAAAGAAAAAATAGTAAATCATTTTAAATAAATTTGAAAAATATATGATGCATTGGAGGAGAGAGTCCTCTTTAAGAATATATATTTCTTTCTTTGATTGGGATAGATTTGTTATGAACAATATGTTGTGAGATGAAAACTATCGATTTTAGTAAGTTGGAATTTGAATTGTTATAAAAGAGAAAATATAGGTCACAAACCAATTTTTATTTCTTCATGCACTAGATATATATGTCATTTATGATATATTTTGAAATTAGGGGAAAAATGTTTATTTACATATAATTTTTTGGTGGGAACTAGACCCCTAATTTTTAGCATTTTTCAGCAAATGAAAAATTGTCTTTAAAAATTTAAAAAACATATAAATTATTATTCAAAAATATCATTAAAAATATTAATCATAAACTTCATCCATTTTATCATATTTAATTAGTTTACATCATCTTCAAATTCCAAACATAAATGTCATTTTTATACTATTAAAGTTGAACAACTTTGATTATGTTAGCCTTTTCCTTTATAAAAGGGTGACAGCTTATTGTGCTTTTACCCCGATAGCTGGAATCAAAACAATAAAGGAATAGTCAACCACTACAAATTCATTCCTAGGAAGGAAGTCAATGTGAACAAGATGACGCAATTCCTCAAAAGCACACATGGTTTCTGCATCAAACCCTCCTGCAAACTGCAAATATGGCAGACAAATAAATGGAAAAAGAAAACATTACTCAAATCAATATAATAACAATTGAGGCCATTTATCCACATGTCACATGAAGTGAATATTTACCTGATGAGATCTGAAAGCAAAACGCACACCCTGAAGTAGCAAGAATTCATGTCCAGGCTCCTTTTCTGAGTTTCCCATCGACTCCAGCTCTATAGATAGTCGTCTCATGTATCTCTTTGCTAGCTTAATGCAACCTAGCTTTATATGTATCAAAGAAGATCATTAAATTATGAGTTTGAGCATAAGCATAAATTCATACATTTAAAAGGGACAACAGTACCAAAAATATGGGCTTCTAAATGATCAGTGATAGCTAATAAGCATGCATGACATACCATATAACGCTCTCTACCCAACACCATTCTTACAGTAAGATGTCCCAAAACTTCATTTTTAAAATCTGTACTAGGAATGTACATTTCAGTTGAAGTTGAGACAGAATGGATTTTGAATTTAAGGGAAGTTTCCATGAAGTGAGAAGCCTCACTGATGTCTCCAACCAATTTCAGTTTTATGTCAAGGAAAACCAATATAGAGATATGAAGTTATGATGTGTTACAAAGACATCAAGTCCAACATGGCAAAGGATCAAATCAATGGTAAACAGACTAACCAAGTAAAGTGAGAATAGAGACTTCTGAAAGGTTATAGATTCAATTATGGACAAAGCAATGATGCATTGATAGATATAGCACAACAAAAGTTACATTTTCATTTATTAACTAAGTGAGTAGGTTACTAGACACATGTTTTTAGTTCATACTTCATAGTCATTTGGTACAACTACAAATGAAATGCATAAAGAAGTGTTATAGCATGAAAATGAGATAGTGGTATCTAAACAAAGGTAAGTTTTCAAAAATTGCATTCAAGTTATCAAAGGATACTACATGAACAATCATTAATACCATGAATCAATGCCCATTTTACTACAATACATGTGCATATTATCTGACTTCAAGTGATACTATAGGGTAAAAATGAAGTTAAACTAGAACATTGGGGAAGTCACGGGTATGGTCATATGAAAAAGTTGTCATACATGAAGTCATAAAGAACAATTATGAAGCAATCATAATTAGAGTTAAAACACTTATCAACAACAAAAAAAGACTACAAAATTGATCAACAAAGTACATCTTGGCATTTGATACAAGAAGCTTTAGTTAGGCATAAACCAAGGAACTACATACAACCACATTTGATAAGGGATAACATATCACTTTTCTAGAAGGATGATTGAATGTTCTCAAGAGGGTATTCATCTAAAAATATTGAAAATGATGCTTCTAAATAAAAAGAGTAACATTTAATAGAGTATGACTGATTATTATGAAGATTATGTTCATTTGGTCTTTCTAGATTTGTCTGTATTATGTTCACTCTCTTATCTATAAATCTCATTTGATGAACATGGTGATGTAGATTGGTTGATGAACATGTTTAAGAAGTAAAATATTTCTTAAAGTGAATGATAAATAATATGGAATAAGAAGTAGGTGTTTTTGACCATTGAATCTACATCATTGGTTTAGTTTGAGCTTCGCTTGGTTTCAAGAATAGTTTAACATTATCTACTTAACAAGGCCAAAAACATGAAGGTGGAAGATCATTTGGCCCCTCACCCCCCCCCCCCCCACCCCACATCACTCTAAATTTCCCATTAACATCTAATAACATTCATTCATTCATTCATCCATTTTTGCAATATAAAATTCAATCATTATAATCACATGATAACATTCATTAACACATAAAATTCATTAACACACAAAATTCAAGAATAATTCATTAACACATCATTCATCAACATTACTAGTACAAAATTACATCCATTAAGACAACATTCTTTCATTAGCAAAAAATGTTACTTATAATCATTTCTTTTTGGGTTTCTTGCTATTTTTTAAGGTAACGGCTAAGAGGAACATCAATGTCCTCGTCACTTCCCTCCTCTACTGATTCTTATGCAAACACATGTCTCCTCCTCATCTGTTCAGGAATAGGAGGCCGCTGCGCCAAAAGGGGGTCCGCTACAATAACAACTACGTCATGAGTTAAATTCACACCATTTTATATTAGTGTTACAAGTATTTAATTAAGTAAAAGAACTATAAATCAAAAAAGAAATTTAAAAGAATAAAACATAGATTTTCTTTACCTGAATGTGCCACATGATCTACATGGTGAACACTCTGAACATCCTCCACTTGTTCAGCATGACTTTTTGTATGCTCTAAAATATACACAAAAAGGTTACACCAATTTCAATTTAAAATGTTAAATTGTATTAATAATTACATAATTAATTTTAAATAGCAAATGAATGCCTCCATTGACACTATGATGCACATCAGGGGCTTCATCATGCGGAGTAGGATCTATGTTACGATTAGGAGGTTGCATTGCAATGTCATGTGCATTATTATCAAATAGATTGTTGCTCAAGTATTCAATTTCAAATATATATTTTTTGGCCTATTTACCTGTTCACATGATGCATGAGACTCTTGGGTTGGGCTAGTGGAAGCTTGGCGTAGGCTTTTAGCCATGGCTTGATAGCCTTCCTTGAAGACAATTTTTTTGTGTCCTGTCATGGCCTCTAAATTAAATTTTGAGCCTTGCATTTTTTTATTAAAGAAAATTATTTGCATTTTATAAATAATTTTTCTCTAGAATTCATTTACTGCTACTTACAATTCATGCTTTAATTTTGGAATATCCACCAGAGCCAAGTTTATGCTGCCCAATCTTTTTCATCTCGGTCTTTGTTTCCTTTGATGTTTCCTCCAACCTATGAAAAGTTTGAAATATGTTAGATGATATAGATATAAAGATCACTAATTAGTGCATTATTACATTGTACTAGTAGTTAATACTATTGCATACCTTCTTTTCTCATTTTCTAGTGTAATTCCTCTTTGAGCATCCCCTTTCTCCTTTGCATCCAAAATGAGCTCATTCCAATCCCTCACTAGAATAAAGGGAGGGCGTTCGTACTTTGGGTTCTAGATGAGACTCCTTCTATATGAGTCCCTCATAGTCTTAAGATGTTTGGGAGATTTTTCTAAAATTTTCTTCTCCTCAAAAATATTACTACCAAACTCATGCTCTAAATCTTTAATTTTTTGTCTTCCAAGTTCCACCTTTTAAGAAAAAACACAAAATTGTTAGATAGAAAAATTAACTAAAGTTGTGTACCTTGAATATAGTAAAAGAAAAGGCCTGAATGAAAGAAAAAATACTATACCAATTAATGATATGAAATAAAAATAGTGGGATAGGGTTAGTTCACTTATGATGTTCCACCTTGTACATATGGTGGGCCTGAATATCTTCAATGTGAGGTCATAAAGTGTCTTATAAAAAGAATCATTTCCTGCAAAAAACGTCATGGGATCATCAATCCAAAACTTTTTATGAATAGGTAAATGCATATTAAATATAAAAAATAATAATTTTAAAGTACCTGGAAACTTAGGATATTTTAAAGGCATCAATTCTTTATCGTCAATCAACAATGACGTCTGCATAACTCTCATGCTAGAAACACAGGTAGATCCAAGAAATTATGATGAATTATCACCAATACATGTACTTTGATCTATATCTGGCATAGCAGACGGTGTCTGTGTATCTCCTACTCCACAAAATTAATCCACTATGAGATGCACCCAAGATTAAAGTACAAATTATCAAATCATAATTAACACAACCAAATATAGAAAAACAAGGATTTACTAGGCATAGATCGTGAAGGCGTCGATGTTTGCATGCCCCTTATTTCTGACATTGCACTCAGCAATCTTAGATGGACATCGGTCAACCTCCTAGGAGGAGTCACTTGCACTCGATCACCTAAACAATACATTGTTAGCAAAGACATTTTGAAATAATAAAAGTAAGAGTTAACTTAAGAAGTTTTTGAATGTTCCAAAGAAAAATTCCTTGTAAATTTTCAACTAAAGGATTATTTTACTTGAGATAGCTAGAGCTCTACTAGTACTGGCCTCACCGCGATGTCCTTAGGTACTTGAATTTGCAAAAAATCATGTAACAAGAACACATACATATTTTAGTTCACAACATAAAAGAGTATAAAATATAAACCTTTATTGAACTTTTTTTATAGCCAAAGATTCATTACTTCTTACTTCATAATGATGTGCTTGCGCCATCAATTCATCTTGCCTCTTCACATCTCCTTGGTTGGATTTGCTTCTCCCAAAATGCTAATAATTTCTAAATTGACTCTTTTTAGTTTTTTCTTCAACATATTTATTAAATTAGGGATTTATGGGATATCATCATCAAAAGGGGTAGCTATTGCCTCTATTGTTGCAGGTGCTTTTCCCCTATCCTGAACATCAAATTGTGACAAGAATATCAGTAAAACTATCATAATAACTCCAAAACCCTAAATAAAATAACATAATAATATAACATTTTTCAACTATCTAATTTGTACAATTTCAATAAGGTTTACTATTGCTGAAGAATGGGTGGGAGGAGCATCCTTTTAGCCTCTATCATGTGGGAGATCCATATCGTCTTGTGAAAAAGATTAAATATAAAAACTTTAGTGAACTGAAAGCAATAGACTTAGCAAAAAAAACTTATTAATAAAATGGTATATAGTACTTACCACCCTCATGATAGTAACTTTGTTTGTATCTATGCAATTTAAATGGTAATCTATTAGCAGTTCTTCCCCTGCACTTATTGATTTTATCGCACATACAAAAACTTGATTCCCCTCACACGCCTCAAATATGCAATTAGGTTGCTTATTAGTTGAGGAAGGTCGCGTACTATTTATAAAACCTGCAATATTCCCTATTTATTTTGGTCTCCCATCAATGTACATAACAAATATTTTACTTTGATCATTTTCTTTCCATTGTATATAATTTTCTTATAGTGCATACCTGAGCATACTTTTTTTATATTGAACAATCTACATCCAATCATTGTAATTGTAACAAGGACCAAAATACTTCATCAATTCAACAACTTTGTTGTAACATACATTTATCCCATCCATGGAAAATAGGCCCAAACCATGTAATGAGGATGGAGCTATGTGATATATCCTCTCATTAACACAAAAATTAGTGTTAATTGGAGGTAGCTCATTGGGTACCCATTCTTTCTCAAGATGTATGTACTAAAAGGGCACCTTGATGTCTCCTTTTGTCTCATCATCAGAAGAACATGACCCCCCTTTAGCAAGGAAAAATTGCATGCGTTTATTGAATTTTTTTTTAATATTTTGACCTCTAGTTGATCTCCCCATTTTAGTCATACTACAAGTAGAACTTTCATCTACCATTCCCTCATTTCCCTCATTCGATGTAGATAGATCTGACAAGTACCTATTTGGTGGGTCCTGCAATCCATCAAATGAGATATCGTCATGTCCCTGCTTCAAATAGAATTTTGATAATAATTAAATAATATATATAGAATAATCAAGTTGTGACCCATACGTACAGTTCTTCTTTGTCTATACATTGGAGATATAAAATGTAAGTTGAAAGTTATTATATAATTATATGTTTATATGGCTGTCAGCACATATAGACATATAATTACATGTCTATACGTAATTATATGTCTATACGTGCTCAGTGATAAAAAAAAAGAATATAAGAAAATTATGTCTATTTATTGACTTAATCCTATTGATCCATGTCACTGTGCAGGATCCTCACCAAAGGGGTTAAATTTCCTGCATATGTTAATCATTTATCTTTAGTTAGATAAAAATTACATGATACATATGCTACAAATAACTTAGAAGAAAAAATGAACAATGTGCAACATCATAAACATGAACAAATTTACCTTATATATGAAATGCAAGATCATCAACAGAAGGGGTGATAATGTCTGTAGTCAATTTCCTATTTGCAAAAAGGGTGACAATCAAACAAAATATATACATGTATCAACAACAATTAATTGAGCATCATAAGAAAAACATTGGTAATTATAAATCACATATGTTGTAATCATTAGAATTGAACACAATAAATATGTAATCATTAGAATTGAAATCAATAAATCAATATTAAATATATATACTAATCAATATAAATAATTAAATCACATACCTTGTACATTTCAATCATGTCATTGATCATCTTCTTCATCCATCTCATCATCATCATCGTCATTGTCGTTGTCGTCATCGTCGTCGTCGTCATCATCATCATCATCATCATCATCATCATCATCACCACTATCATCATCGCCATCATCACCATCATCATCATCATCATCATCACCATCACCATCATCATTATCATCTTCATCACCATCATCATCATCATCATTTTCACCATCATCTTCTTCATCATCTTCTTCTTCTTCTTCTTCATCTTCAATATCTTCATCTTCCATAACATTATACTTTATAGTCCTTCCTCTTGGATCATTTCTAATAACAAATGACTAACCCTGTTTATGTGGAACTTTTAAGTAAAACACTTGCTCACATTGGCTTGGAAGAACATAGGGCTCATCTCCAATTGGCTCAAAGGACCTTGTATTAATCATTGTAAATCCATTATCATGTTGAATAATAGTTCTATCAAGATCATTTTGATTCAACCGTATCCTATACCATTTGACGACAAATAGAACTACTTTGAAGGAGTTAAAGTCACACTCAATTATATCATCCAAGATTTCATAGTATCGATTTTGATATTGTTGAGGATGTATGTCATTTCTAGATGCTATATTAGTGACCTTGAAAACTGCAGTTATCCCAGAATCACAAGTTTTCTTTGTGTCATCCAACTTTTTTATGCAAAATTTGTGGCCATGATAGTACATAGCTTTGTGGTGCTTGACTTGCACTTTTTCAAGCGTGTGAAAATTATTTTCATCGTGAGTTGATATGAAACATATGAGTCATGATCATTAATAAATGTGTACATACCTCTCTACCTCTTAAACCATATGCTAGATCAATTACCATTGGCGTAACATTGAAATTTCCATTAGGATGAGCTTCTCTAACCAATGAAGCAACACCTTCCCATGTTAATAAGAAACTATTTTGTTGACATCATTCAATCCATACTATCATCCAATCAAGATTGTTCACAATAGACAAATGTATTGCATCCCACTCTCGACCAACTATATAAAAAAAATACACCAATTATAAATAACTTATATTGAAAATTTATAAAAATTAATTAACTATAATAACATCTTATATTTACCTCTCACTTTCCTCAATCTACCTTTGCCCATCAAGTACTCCCCTTCAAATTTGTTAATAGAGTTGGGATCCCAAATACGATCTATATGGATCTTTGCTACAAACTTAGGAAGATATTCACTAATGTACACCATGGTCTAGTATACCATATATCCCTCCACCATAGAACCCTCAGGATGTGCTCTTTGTCAAACCAATCCTTTCAAAAATTTTAAGTGTCTCTCAACCATCCACATTGACCTAGTTTGTACAAGTCCACACAATTCAATCTCCTTAACTTGATGTATGAGGTAGTGTTCTTGTGCATTGAAAAAAGTTGAAGATAGACACTTTTGCATTTCACACATAAGATGAGGAATTTTTCTCTTCCAATAGTTTATATCTTATTTATTCATTTGTTTTGATGAAAACCACCTCATGTATTTTCCAAAATCATATATAGCTTGTTTGACACTGTTGTCGAAATAGTGTGGGGGAGATAGAGGTAGAACGTATGACAATATTTGTAAAATGATCTTATCAATATTTTATAAAAGAATGTAATGAAAACTACATGCACTATACAAAGATATAGTGAATACAAAATAACATGAATTACCTTAATAAATTTATGTCAATCACGTGTTTTCATCCCTAGCCCAAATTCTTTTTTTTTTATATGAGATTGTTTATGTTCACAGCAAATCCTGTGTGAAATCATATTTTTTTTATGACTTCTTTTATAGCATTGCTCTGCTACTCCAACAATAACCAAGGGCACTTGTATCAATCTGGTCTCTATTTTTATTTGATCGAATGACATTTTTCATTGCATGGTTGGATTCTTCAATGTCACTACAAATTTTGACAATTTTATCTTTGTCACACCATCCATCAAAGATTTTTCATAATATTTATGTTACATTCTTTCCAATATGCATAGCATCAAATAAATGCACAATTGTGAGTTGCTCGTAGTACGGCAACCTACTAAATTATGTAGGATAAATTTTTAGTCCTTTTAGAAGTTGTTCATTAATGCCTTGACAAGCATCAATTACGTCATCAATAAACAAAACACAATATCAAAATATAAATTTCAAACAAAAACCATCAGATGGAATGACATTAAATCGACGATTTATTTTATTGTATTATAACTTTCATAGGTGAGGTTTTCATTCTCTGTGGCTTTGATGTAGTCTCTTCTTTCCCATTGAAAAGATGTTTTTCGATAATTCGGTACTTATGATTTCTATGGAGAAAGTGTCTATGCTCATCAAACACCTTCTTTCCTAAACTTTTTTAATGACGAGATTTTATCTTTGGACCACAAACTGGACATGCAAATTTTTCCTTTGTCTGAAGACCTACAAGATCATGTATAATTGGATTAAATACGTTAACTTTGTGTTAGCACTATAACATACCAAAAAAGAGGTGTTCAAAAGAGAACATAACACAAAAATGTGTTAGCCCAGGGGCATCATGTATTTTCCATACAAGCATTGCATGGAATTGAAATTGTGTTTTTACTGTTGGTCTAAAGATGTCATACATAGTGACCCCATTCCATAACATCATCAACTCGTCGATAAGGGGCTCAATATATACATTGATATTTTTAACTTGGTACTTACCTAGTTGAATGAACAAAAATATTACATAATTATTATGACCATTTTGATGAATTATTTATAATAAATTAATTTAGATGACTATTAAATGAAAAAATACCTAGAACAATCATTGCCAACATTATGTGCTCCCTCTTTATGGACATCCAAGGAGGAATGTTATTGTTGATAACAAAAATAGGCCACACCAAGTAAACAGATCTCATCTCTCCAAACGGATTGACACCGTCCGCTGCCAATGAAAGATTGAGATTACAAAGTTCTTTATAAGTGTGGCCAATTTTCCTATATTTTCTTAAATGTCAAACCATATGCAGGAATTCACATAATGCCATCTCTACTTCTATTGCGTGCATGGTAATCCATAAATTGTGGCAAGCTATTGCACCTAAATAATTGTTGTAGATGTGGAATAATGGGAATAAACTGAAGAACCTTGTGAGGCACCTTTTTTGTTATTCAATCTGATCGATATCTACTAATATGGAAATCAGGGCATTCTGTTACAAATTCATGTTGTTTATGATATATAATATGATCATTCAGACATGAATGTATTGTTTGATACTCCATTCCAATATCTTTCATAATGGTAGATAATTCTCGGTACGAGCGAGATAGAATATTTGATGGTGGTAAAAAACACTCACCTATCAACCTACGACCAAAAATATAATTTGTTAATATAAAGAATATTAATTTCTACATGATTCACCCTTTGTTAATTGTAAGGGAATTACGACTAAAAAAATGAAAAAAAATGACATACCTTAACACACGCATCATTGCTACATTGGATAAATCATTCATAACCTTCAAGTTCACCAACAACAATACAGTGGCAAGAAGAGTTGTTTGGGAGCCTTTGTATAGGGGCTCATGTGCCTTCTCAAGTATAGGTACATCAAGGTCTGCGTCAATATCATCATCATCATCATCATCTTGATCATCGTGATCTTCTTCCATGGGATCATTACCTTCTACTTCTATATTCACACCTCCATGCTTCCTCATTTGGAAATCCACATTCTCTAGATTGTCATGGTCCATAACATGAAACCTAGGGTAGTTGACCTATATCAAAATGATGACCTTATATTAACCATGACCATGATGTCATCATCAAATCATGTCTTATGTATTTTATAAATTATTAAAATACATACCAATGGATGAAATTCATTTCCCCCTTTAATGTGACCATGCTGCCTGCAATGTTCCTTGGCTATTTTGATTAGATATCTTTGAGTCTTTAAGCCCTTAAAATTTTTGAAAGGACAATAACATTTTTCATCACCTTTTCTTTTAAAGTTAGACCACAATCTAGCAATTGCCTCCCTATTTTGTTATGCGTTGATATTGTCAAACATGGTCTTTCTTGAATGGAATGACTCATTGGTGGAAGAAGGATGATTTTTTTGCAACCTGTAGATACAAATTGTCACTAAACAACCATTTTCTCAACTATAATTTTCTCAACGCAAAGGGACATTTATCATACCAAATTAAATTTTAGAAATGGACGGTTCTGATGCTTTGCCATTATAGCAATTGAGCATTCATCATTTGGTATTGTGTATTCCATTTAAGTATGTCAAAAATGTTCAAAATGTTGTCACCAAGCATAGACATAGGAAATAAAAAAGGGACAAAAGACAAGAAATAAGAAAAGTCATTACGACTACAGAAAATTTGCATGTTCACAATAGTACATGTGCATATAAGAGTCGATCAAAGAAGGTATATGCATAGGTGACAAACATGTAGATTTGTCAACCAAGCATTACTGGGAGCTAGACCCTGGAACAAGTGGACTTGTGATGATATTTTACAATAGTACATGTGTTGCAAGGTAAGCTCCCAGTAGTGCTTATGCAAATATGCATGTTCATTACCTATGCATATGAAATGGCTCTAATGGCTACTTGAAAGAGTGGCTTAATATAAACAAAATGGTTACAAAGATGAGAATATGTCATTATAATAATGGGAGATAATAGAAATATTAAGTCAAATGAATTTCCAAGGAAAAATAGAAATCATGTTAATGAAACAACAATTAATCTTGTCTAGTAACAACCCTTATGTGTGCCACAAAACAAATCCATATGGACTATAGGACACAAATCCATCATGTAATAATGAATGAGACATAGCAATAGAAGTCACTTGGCCAAACAATAAAATGAGGCACCTTCAACATGGTTAAATTCTCGAGGCTCTATTGTCAAAGACATATATTCCATTTTACATCGATCAAAGACAAATACACCACCAACATAAACAAAGGGGCCCATGGATTAGAAACAAAAGTTAGTGGCAAGATGGACAAGACACAAGAGAAGATCATCCTTATCCTATGTTGCCTATGGTTTTGACCATGTGGCTAATTTTAAAATTTCAAATATTACAATTACCCTTAATTTTATGCTTCTAAACTGATAAGCATTCAAACCACCATGAGTTTTCTCCTTTTTTTAGTAGTAGATTCTAGGCTCCTTTAATGATCGGGTTTCAAAAGGTCATGAAATAGTGAAAGGCCTCTTTTCATGTATTTCATTACCTTTTTATTACTCATTGTTAGACCCCAAGTAAATTGGGAAAATGGTTGATGTCATATCATAGACAATGAAAATAAAATTTCATTAATATGTATTAAAGGGCAGTAATGTCAAATATCTAATGGTGGCAAGGAGATAGAATGCTATCAAGAACTGAGATAGTCACAAAGGATGTGATAGTAGATGGTGAAAATGAGGCAATGATAAGCAATAATAGAACAAAGGAAAATGATGTCTAATATTTTCATATAAGTGGCACTATGAAAGGCTTAAAACAATGATGTGCATCAAAATATAGTAAGATCAAAGATGCAAAATAGTAAACTAGTGATGAAGAGAAGATAAAAGAGAGATCTCATTGTTATTATGGAGATCAAAATACTCTTATTGTATGACATAGATAGACACAATTTGAGAAGAAGAGGATAGTACATCTCTATCATGAAAATTCAGTGATAGAAAAAGAAATGCAGTGAGAAGACAATATACAATGAAATTTTGAATTGGAATGATAGTGAGATGGAATGTGAAGAAGTAAAAAAGAATAGGAAGAAAAAGATCAAAACAGTAATATCAACAATTTATGTCAAAGAAGATACCTTAAAGAGATTTTAAATTTTAAAAATAGTGATTACCATACCCAATGAAGATCAACAATGTATTGATGACATCAAGAATATGAGAAACTATGTAGTGAACGATGAGATAAAAATGATTAAAACAATGAGGGTATGTGCAGGATCATGGTATGCTAAAAAGTGGTGATGTGAAAAAAACCTATTTTCACTCGTCCAAAAGTGCACAAATAGATTTGTTGACTTTTTACTAGGCCTAGGTGTCAATAGACCTAGCCAAGCCAAAAGCCAAAGCTAAAGGCTTAATCGGATATCTGATATTATCAGATATCTGATAATATCAGATATCGGATATTCAATAATATCAGATATCTAATATTTTCTAGTAGATATATATCTCTGTACCAAGCCGCGTTCAACATTTTTTCATTGTAAAAATGTGAACGCAACTAGGGTTATCGGATATCGGCTCCCAAATCCCCTATCCGAATTTTCCTAAATTGCCAGGTAAGTGAAAGCTTCTAATTTTTATTGTTTTAATTATTTTTATTGTTTTTGAATAGAAATATATAGTTTTTATATAAAAATTAGGGTAGCAATGAGTTTTTGTATTATTTTTTAAAATTCATTGTAATTATCTATTTGTTTTTTCATTGTTATTAGACATGGAATCAAAAAACCCTCCTAATGATCCCGCAAAAAATGTAGAACCACCTCCCAACAATCCCCCACCTCCAGAAGATGTACCTATCACAAACCCTCACCATTTAGAAGATCTAATAGGAGATAATCTAAATGAACTTAGAGGATTTCAAACCACACATGTCAATATCCCCACATTACACCCCATGTTTATGACATTGAACTCAATTATTGAAAACATGGAGAAACTTACACATCAACATAGTGCTGCACTTCTTTGTCGCGATTCCATGCATGCCCAATTTGATGATGGGCTTGATTATGAACAAGTCATGAACCTAAATATAACAAAACATGACATAGCTAATCTTTTTGTGGATCCTAAAACCGGTCTAAAAGTAGACCCTAAAAAACCAAGTTGTCAATTAAATGGTGCACAAATAGTGCAATACGTGACAAATTTTGGGACCGTTGGTAGATGGTTTTTGATAGACTACCTCACAACAATTTGGATGTCCCATTTTATTTTATTAAAAAATTGTATGCTGAATTTGTGCCCGGTCACAAGGTGAATTATTGGAGTATGAGACCGAACTAGGGTGTAGGTTTAGGTGCTTGGCAAGATAGGCCATGGGCACAACAAGTGAAATCCTGCACATATGTCCCCCCTCCTAAGATTTCACAACCTCCCATAGTGCAGCATCCAGACATTATATTTGAGGCTGGCTTATAGACTATTCGAGCCATTCACACCTTGAGTGATCTGTTGGTTACACAGAACTTGACATTGTTGCCTCCCCATCCTGATGCTTCTGGTGCTTCCACATCCTCCACAAGCTCACATGTTTGTGTGCCCTACACTTGCATTATATGCAAGAATCTATGCTTTGGTCCCCTAATTGATAGTGATGGATATAATTTTGGCTTTGATGGGGATGATTCTACACAACACACTACAGGCACTGAAGTAGCTCGTGGAGATGTGCATCAAGAGCCTATAGTGCCATGGACTCCCACTATTACGGTAAGGGTAAACCATTCACTTTTTACATTGTATTTAAATTTTATTGTTTGTATTTTTAGTAGAATTTCCTTATAATAATTTCCCACTAATGTCTTTTTATGTGTTACATTTATGTTCAGTTGATGACAGAGGAGGAGATGGCATAGGTGGAGGGGTCCATGCTTTCAGCCATATCATTTGGTCTTGACTCTTCCATGGTACATATGTTTTAATGTACTCATTGGTTTCCTTTTAAATTATGATAATAGTATATGTACATTGTTTTCTAATTTTTATGATCATCTTTTACATACTGATGTAGGTGTCACTAGTTGCCACAGGGGGGAAATGTGAGGGGGTGCAGGTGTTAGCCATTGATAAAGGAAAGTTAATTAAGTAATTTAGTTTGTTTATGCATACATGTATACGTGTCAGTTGTGTGTACTCATTTTTAATTTACATGGTCTATTTGACAAAGAGTGGCATGTGATGATGTTGTGAGACCCTATCGTCATGATAGAGTCATAGGCATATCCATTCAGAGTGATAGCCCCATGGTACATACATTTATAAAGTTATTTGTGTGTATTTTACTATCAAGTATATATAATATGGTCAAGTTATGATAGTATGAAGTATTTTTTTGACTTTTGTAGGTCACTCCTAGTTTGAGGGAGCCAGAACCAAGGGTTTGTATTGTCGATGACTCAGCCAACAATCCCTAAAGAAAGTTCAACTTAGGTAAGTTTTAATGTTAATTCATTTATTTTGTAAACATATATTTTCTACCAAGTTTTAAACATTAAATAGTATAACTTGTAGATCAATCTCATGTTCGCAAACATATACAGGTGGGAGTTGACATTGGTGGCACTATTCCTGTGCTACCAAGGACATATGTTAGGTCTCATGTCTACGAGAGGAGACAGAGAGGCGAGGTATATGAGAGTTCAATTTTAGTTTAAATTTTATTTATTATTGTTGACTATGATTATAAATTTTAATCTAACTTGGGGTTTCACTTTTGTGTTTGAATGCAGGATCCATCAGAGTCGAAGAGTACTTCAAAGAGGCTACATTTTTATGATCCACTAGTAGAATAGGATGTCCTAGAAACATTTATAGTTGAACTTCTTATTTTGAGATTTCATATGACACATTTTGAAATAGCATATGCCACATTGTATCTAGATATGTTGAGATGTAACTATGTAAAAAATTATTGTTCATTTTGATATATATGAAACTTGATATTCGATCCAATTTCTTAATTGTGTGTTCATTTATTCATTGTTAGTATGTACATATGCTTGTGTGTATGTACTCATGTGTACAATTTATGCCTTAAGTATATTCATGTATATTCATGTATATTCAAGTACATTATTCATAACCTAAATTCATGTGTATGGGCTACGTGCATGACTTAAGTTAATTCATGTTGTATACTTTATAATCTATGTGCTACATGTATGCTTCATGACTTAAGAAAATTTATGAGTATGCTTTATGTGCTACGTGTGTTCACACTTGTAATTCATCATTTGAGGTATATAAGGATATCTATTAAAGTGGTTTCAAGGTTTCTAGACTTACCCTTTACTCACAATGGCTAAAAGACTTCAATCTAGCCTAATTACATAATCAAACACCCTTTTGGCAATAATCAAACACCTTTTTGGCTGTATCAAAACATATCTCAAATTCAGGCATTGGTCTTTTGGACAAAATATCAGTACTCTGCCTGTACCCCTGCAAATACACTAGGAATGCCTAAGAAATGTGGTCTTGTAGCATCTCATGGATCTCTGATACCTCTCACATGGTCCAAGTTATGAGCCTCAAAAGTTTGATGACCAATCATGCTTAGTGCACCTTGGGGACACTTTGGTCTGGCGTGGTCTAGAACGTTCTACTGACTCAGTGGTCAAAATGGGGTTGTCCCTACCATTTACCTACCCAACTGGAGCTAATGGCATAGTGCATTTGGTGCCGAGATGAATGGTTTGGAAGTAATCCAGTGGTGCAACTTTCAACTAACCCTCACTACAAGTTTTGGCATCGAGCGAGATTGGCGTGCCAAATTCAACAAATTTGAATATCCCAAAATGGAGAGAGGTTATTGTAGGCCTTGGAAATGCCATCCTGTAGCATCTCATGGATCTCTGATACCTCTCATAGGGTCTGAGTTATGAGCCTTGAAATTTCACTGCTTAATTGTGCTTAGTACACCTTGGGGACACTTTGGTCTAGTGTGGTCTGAAACGTTCTACTGACTCAGTGGTCGAAATAGGATTGTCCCTAGCATTTGCCTACCCAATTGGAGCTAATGTCATAGTCCATTTAGTGCTGGGAGGAATGGTTTGGAAGTAATCTAGTGGTGCAACTTTCAACTGACCCTCACTGCAAGTTTTGGCATTGAGCGAGACTAGCGTGCCAAATTCAAATAAATTTGAATCTCCCACAATGGAGAGAGGTTATTTTAGGCCTTATAAACATCATCCTTTAGCATCTCATGGATCTCTGATATCTCTCACAGGGTCCAAGTTATGAGCCTCGAAAGTTTGCTTCCCAATCATGCTTAGTGCACCTTGGGGACACTTTGCTCTGGCGTGGTCCGAAATGTTCTACTGACTCAGTGGTCAAAATGAGGTTGTCCCTAGCATTTACCTGCCCAACCAGAGCTAATGGTGTAGTCCATTCGATGCCAGGATGAATGGTATGGAAGTAATGTTAGAGTATTATTCATTTATGCTTATTAATTACATCATATTGATTTAATGATATAAGTTTCTATTACTCTAGTTACTTAAGCTTCATTTAGGTGCATTATTAATTAATTATTAATTAATAATGTGCAACCTAGCTTTTACCTTTAGGGTTTCTATCTCACCTTTTATAAGGTTGAGCAATGTACTTTTTCATGATCTCTTATGCATTTTTCACATTTGAGAGCACTATTCTTATGTCTCCATTTTTTCTTCTCTTGTAACAAGTTATTGGCAAACAGAGTTTCTTGGGTTGTGTAGAATTGAGTTTGATCAATTCTTTCATGGTATTAGAGCTCAGATTTGTGGCTGCTTGTTCCTGATTTGAAGAATTTTCTAGAGCTTCAAGGGTTTGATCTTTCAGAAATTTTTTTGGTTGGATCTGGGGATACATTTTTGTTGGAGGCCTCTTGGGCCAAAATAGACCTCACCAATAGATTCAGAGGATAGATTCAATGAATTTTGATATAAAATTTGACCTGTTTTAATTACCGGAGCAATCTGTAAAAAAATTTAGCCCCTAGACCATTGGCACGCATTCCAAGGTAAATGTTTTTGAAAAATGTGCAAACATTTTTTATTATTTTTAAAAAATTTGCATAAATTTTTTTAAGAAAAAGGTTAATTTGCAAATTTTATTACAACTTTTTAAAAAAAGTTGTTTCATGCATTGAAAAAAGTTTTTATCAACTTTAAAAAGTTGATTTGACCTTTTGTTGGGGCTAGTACGCCTGCGTAGGTAGGTTGTACAACCTGCATCAGCAGGGTACACCTGCACACACAGAGGGGTACGCATGCCTTTTTTGGCATTTTTTTAATCAAAAAAATTTGTTTTTTTTCCTCCGCCACATTTGGTGGTATTTTGGTGAGATCTGCTTTTTTTTGGCGAGATTTTTGGAGATCCGCCAAATTTAGTGAAATTTTTGACAATTTTCACATGCAAAAAAATTTTGCAATTTTGGGCATGCATTTTAAGGTGCCACATCAGCACCCAGTCAGCAACCAATCAGCCGCCACATCAGCGCACAGTCAGCCAGTGACGTCAGTGCACAGTCAACCACCACATCAGCGCCCAGTTAGTGATGACATCATCAAAGTGTCATGTGATGGGCAAACGGCCATCAAATTTTTTGTCGTGACTGGTTTTTTCCAGCGAGCTCCTTTTCAGAGTACTTGTTCATTTTTTTCTCATAACTTGAGTATACGAGGTCAAAAATTGCCAACGAGATATTGTCGAAAAGCTCTTTCTGAACTCTATGTGATTCTAGAGGTTTGAGTTTTTGACTCAATCATTTTGATGCCATTTTTTAGCTTCAAAGTTAGAGGTTCTTTTCTGCACTCTGGGAGCTATATCTAGTGCATCCAATCTCCATTTTGAGCAAACAAATAGGCATTGGAAAGGTATTGGAATGCTCTATCCAGATCATTAGCCTATTTCATCATAATTTTTACTAGGTACACAAGTTTTAATCTAAATCATTTTATCTCTTTCTATCTATTCAGGCTTTCAATATTGTACTAGGAATTAGGTTTTATCAATTGTGGGGGGTGTTATTTCTTGCTTTTCTATCATTTATCTCAGAATATCAAAACACTATATCACATAAAACAAAAACCCCTTCTGCATCTTCTGTCTAGTTTTGAAAGAAAACATAATAAAAAAAATCAGTCAGAGCACAGGGCACTATGGCAGACATAGCATCTATTGAGCTTCTCACTCCACACAATTACCATGTGTGGAAGGCTCATATGACACGGCTTCTTTGATCACGTGGGTTATGGTCTTGTTTGGATACAGTTCAGCCTTAGTTGACTCGACCATTTGAGGTCATGCAGCACAGGAACAAGATGGATGAAGCCATGCATTTGATGTCACTACATGTTTCAGACAGTCTACTTTTTCACCTTGATGGATGCCTTACTCCTCAGGCAATTTGGGATAAGTTTCAGAATCTTTTTGGCACTATGAATGAGTTAAGGGCACTACAGATTGAGGCAGAGTTGACTTCATTGGTACCTGATTCTTTTCCCACCATTGAGGACTTCTTGATGAAGTTCAAATCTCTCCGTTCAGTTTTACAGGGATGTGGGAAGAACAAGAAAGATACAGAGTGCATTTATTTGATTCTTTCTAAGCTTTGGGGAAACTTTCAGATTTTCTCTTCTACTTTCTACTCCACTATGGATGCACTAGGTGCACAACATGTTATGCCCTCTTTCAAGACATTTTGTGACCGATTGACTCGTGAGAAATCCAAGCTCACTCAGATGGATTCTCTTATAGGTACATAGTCACAAGCATTGCTTGCCAAGTCACCTCAGGGTACATAGACACAGAAGTCAAAGCAGATATCAGATTCCTCTTCTCAGCACTCTACTAGCCCACTATCTTCTTCTAAGAAGGAGAAACAGAAGACTGAGAGACCTACATGTTCCTATTTTCAGAAGGGAACACATGATGAGTTACTTTGCTATCAAAAGAAGTTTGATGGTTACGAGAAACAGATAGTGGATTTGCAAGCTCTTCTTCAGAAGAGCAATCTTTCCTCTCCATCCTCTTCTGGCTCACAGGGGTCTGCTTATCAATCTTCCACTATTTATTCTACAGGTGGATAGGATCTTGGAAAGGGTCATGCATTACAGGCATCTATTGCATCCCCTTCACAGGTCCCTTGGATACTGGATTCCGATGCTTCTCACCATATGGAATCTTCTCAGGATTTGTTCTCTTCTTTTGAGGCTTCTCCTATTCCTCATATTCTCATGGGGAATAACACTGTACAGACAGTCTGTGGGATAGGTTCCATCATCATTCAGGATGGCACATTCAATGATGTATTGTATGTTCCATCTCTATTTGCAAGCCTTCTCTTGATTTATCAGATTACATGTAGTGGGTTAGGGAAGACAGTTGAGTTCATGACAGATTCAGTCTTCATCAAGGATAGTGTGACAGGAGGCATTGTTGCTATAGGAATAGTTGATCATTCCACCCATCTCTACACTTTCTCTCACTTTGGTCCACCATCTCCATTGTCAGAGCATGACTCTCCTATTTCAAGAGAGCATCATCTGGTGCAGTCAGGTCGCTTGAACCTTTATGTTGTTCTCAAGACCAGTGTTGTGACTTCCACACCACATCCTGAGGTGTACTTTTCTCTTCAACAGGATTCTTCTTCAGCACTACCTAACCCTCCAGCTCCATACATCGAGCCACTAGGTGTAGTTGTTGAGGACTCTACAGAGGACATCCATCTCCTCTTTCATGACAATGTCAGCACACCTGTCATACCACCTACATTGGGGATTCCCTTTAAAGATCCTTGTGTCTACTCCTTTGAGCATCAGCTCGGCCTTCTAGTGACACCTCAGCTTATGAGGTTACCTCTTCAGTTTCCACTAATTTTCACTCCTCTGCATTGGAGTCATAGTGGTTTATTCATTCATCCAGGGGTTCTTACATTCTGGGGGGGCTTTGGAGCCTCGACCCTCTCTCACGGGGGGGTTGGCAACATGCTTTATACTTACGGCTTTGAGAGAGTCTCTTGAAGTCATTTCTTTTAGTCTTCAGCATGCTTTTATATCTCTTTTTGGAGAGGAGTTTTTCCCACTGGGTTTTCTCCTTTAACTCTGGTTTACAGAGATTTCCTTGTACTGGGTACCTGATCAGGCCTTGTTGTCGGGACCCATTTCTTGCTTTCATAGTTTTGCTAGGTAAGCTTTCTCCCTTCTTTCAACTTAAGGGGGGGTGTTAGATTATTATTCATTTATGCTTATTAAATAAATCATATTGATTTAATTATATAAGTTTCTATTACTCTATTTACTTAAGCTTCATTTAAGTGCATTATTAATTAATTATTAATTAATAATGTGCAACCTAGCTTTTACCTTTAGGGTTTCTATCTCACCTTTTATAAGGTTGAGCAATGTACTTTTTCATGATCTCTTATGCATTTTTCACATTTGAGAGCACTATTCTTCTATCTCCATTTTTTCTTCTCTTGTAATAGGTTATTGGAAAATAGAGTTTCTTGGGTTGTGTAGAATTGAGTTTGATCAATTCTTTCAAGTAATCCATTGGTACAACTTTCAACTAACACTCACTACAAGTTTTGGCATCAAGCGAGACTGGCATGCTAGATTCAAACAAATTTGAATCTACTAGAATAGAGAAAGGTCATTGTAGGCCTCAGAAACTCCATCTTGTAGCATCTTATGGATCTTCGATACCTATCACAAGGTCCGAGTTACGAGCCTTGAAAGTTCATTGCCCAATCATGCTTAGTGCACCTTAGGGACACTTTGGTCCGGCATGGTCCAAAATATTCTATTAAGTCAGTGGTCGAAATGGGGTTGTTCCTAGAGTTTACTCACCCAATCAGAGATAATGGCATAGTCCATTTGGTGTCGAGACAAATGGTTTGGAAGTAATCCATTGGTGCAACTTTCAACTAACTCTCACTGCAAGTTTTGGCATCGAGCGAGACTGGCATGCCAAATTCAAACAAATTTGAATCTCCCAGAAGTGAGAGAGGTTATTATAGGCCTTAGAAACATCATCTTTTAGCATCTCACAGATCTTTGATACCTCTCATGGGGTCTGAGTTACAAGCCTCAAAATTTCACTGCCCAATTGTGCTTAGTGTTAGTACTATTCTAAAAAATTTCATCCTCATGCTAAAACTTTTGAAAATTTGGTTCTTAGACATAATTGTGAGGTTTTATGGCTAAAACCCTAAGTTTGATGGAAACCTTAGTTGGTCTTAGCATTGTTATGTTTTAGCATTACTTTTTTGGCTCACTAACTTTCCAAATAAACATGTGCAATATTGACCCCTTTTAAAGTGACCACTTTACATATTATACTGCTAGGTTGTTGAACAGGGTCTCTTTAAATAATATTTCTTTCAAAGCCTAAGTTTCTCATTAATTTTTTCCAAGTAACTAACCTTTTGAAATGAGTGGTTTTTATTGAATCTTAGGGCTCCCTATTGTCAGAATTTTTGACATGTGATTTGCCAACAAGAGTACATCTGTCCAAGAGGGCCCATCTTCAAAGCCTCCTGTTGATTAAACAAAGAAGTGCATCAACGGCTGTCGTTATACCGTTGGGTCAAGTTGATTTCTTTTTAAGCATTGCAGTATAGTGGCAAGTGTCTGATCAAGTTTTTACTGACAGCGGTAGGTTCTGGCTTGTCAGTCTCCATGGCATTTCTCTTAGGTTGACACTTGTCTTCAATGACGTAGTAGCTATGGGGTCAGAATTTTTCAAAGGATAAAACATAGATTGATCTTACGATTGTTGTATACCATTGAGGAAAGTTGTGAAGTATTTAAGCCTTGCAGTATAGCAATGATCGTCTGATTCTATATGAAGGACGAGGTAGAAAGTGGGCCCTAAATTGCCATGTCACACTGACATGTTTGCTTCTGATTGGTTGAAATAGGTTGTGATGTGGTAGTCGACAGGGTGTTTGGTACTGAGAAAGAAAAGGAGAAGGGCCCACCCACCTATTTTTATAAACGTGGTAGTTTCTTACTCGATGAAGAATTAAGTGAAGTGTTATTGTGGGGTCAGCTTTTTCAGATAGTTAAGGCTCGAATAGATCTCATGATTGTTGGTATACCACTAGGATAAGGTCCATGATTTTTAAGGCCTGTGGTATAGCAATGACCGTTAGATCTTGTTTAAAGGAGATGACCTATTAGCTGTCAATATGCTTAACACCGAGGAAAAGTTAGGGTTTCCACTTGCTAGTTTATCCGACGTGGCATATGTTGATTCGATGAAAGGTTTGAAAGGAAAGGTGGGGTCATCGCTTTGGGAAATGGTAAAGCATGATAAGTTGGAAAAGATCCTATGGTTGTCGTTACACCACTGAGGAAAGATGTTCAAATCTTATGCCCACATTTTAGTGATAGGATGACACCTGTCCACTCTGATCAAAATTAAATTAAGTTATTTCTTTTTCCCACATGATTAAATTAAGTTGTTCTCATTGGTTGGGAACTAGTTTGGGGAAAATAACAAGAGGGTTGTGTGACTATTTTTGTTGGTCGTCTGATGTGCTAAAAAGAAAACAAGATCAATGGTCCAAATTCAAATTTCTACTCTATGATGTTGCTCGCGTCCTATGAATGTTGAGGCCACTAGTTTTCGGTAATGGTGAACTTAATGAGCTACGTGCGAATGAATTGCAAATGGTTGGTGAGACATTATATACCCCAATTTGATCATTGCATTCTTTACCTCTTTCATAAGTGTCTTGGCAAACTGGATTATTTTCTAGAGTGATATCAAGCAGAGTTTTACAGGTGCCTAGTAGGTCATTATCTCTGAATTCAAGAATTATTTGAGGCTTTGAGGAAGTAGTGAATAAATTGTGTTTCTAGCTGGTAATATTTAGGGTTTTCTCTGGTATTTACACATTGTTTTTAAAATCCCTAGTTAAAATACTGCCAAAGAGGGGGTTGTCTAGGAAAACAAAGTACAAAGATAGGGGTTTTTTTGAGGACTTGATGTAATTGCTCCCACATTCAAATAATGGGGCAGCTAGACTGAAAGAATTGGTCCCAAGGAACCCTAGAGATTATGTGAATAGTGGGCTCCATGACAGAGGAAACTGGATGAGAGACGCTAGAGTGGGAGAGGATTATAATGGTCTTATTTTGTTCAAGTCAACATATTCATAGAGGAATTCATGTGCCCCCCTTAGTAGCATTTGGCAATTTGATATAGGAAAGTTGGTAGTTCCTAGAGTGTTTATGGATGCAAAATTGCTGATTCAGATTGTCAAGTGTTATGATCCTGTGAAAAAATGCGTCAAGGATGTGAATGGAAATAATTTAATTAGCATCATAGAAGATGAGATTAGGGAGGTCTTCTCATTAAATGACCCTTCTATTGGGTTAGAAAAAATAGGTTTTAATGAATTCACTGAGGTGTATGAAGCTCAGAAAGATTACTTAAGGACGGGGCCTTTGAGGGATTTTCTAGACCAAATTGGATCAATGTGTGTTATCAGCCCAAGTACACCAGAGCCTTTTAGGATGGCTCTATTTAGTAAATGAGCATAGGGTTTTTATAAGTCTTTAAATTTAGTCCTGAGGCATGATGAAGCCACTCATATGCCTGTTCCATATATGTTCATGATGGTGCAATCTCAACATCCCCAATTGGCACTAATCTTTGACTTTGCCTCTCACTTAGCTGACCTAATCCATGAGGGATTTATGGGAATAAAGAACATGAAGGTTAGTAGGCACTTTGGGTGGTGCTCTATGCTCATGCATATGTTCTTATACAAAGGTGAGCAGTTTTTCAATTCAATAGTCAACATTGTTAAGGAGAGGAATGGAGAAATCCTTCTAGTTCAGTTGTGGACCACAGCTTTGTCATGGGATAGAACTGATGCCAGTTTTATTGCTTTTGATAGGGAGTTTTCCTCAAGGCTTAGGACATTGTTATTTTTTGACAATCCTAGAATTCCAAGGGAATTGTTAAGATTGATTAGACCAAAAGAATATTGTTAGGATATTACCATAGTTCATAATTTTGGTGATATTATATTGTATCTTGTTTCCACAATTTTTTGGGTATATCATTGCAATAAGGAACCTTACATTTTTCCCTACCAAGTTCCATTGAAGATAGGAAATGCTAATTTTTAAGGCATATTGGTGACCTATAGGAGACTGCTCTCACTGGTAAAGGAAGAGGGACCTTCTTCCCAGATATCACAATTGCCCATCAATATATTATCACTAAAGGAGGATGGGTGTATTTAAACCAAGTCTTGCAACCCTACAGGATGCCTACAGCTGCGGTTAGGTGTGCAAACAATGAGGGTTTCTTATCAGGAATGTTTAGGGACAAGATAAGGTGTGCTCTTATGGAGCACCGATTCTATTTTCTTGAGGACATAATAAGGAATGAGTTTGACCTCCAAACTCAAGAAATTAAGAAGGAAAAGTGGGTGATCTACAAAAAGACTGTAGATTTTATCAGGAATTTTGATAGAGCTTATGATCCATTAAAGGGTTTTGAGCCCTAGGCTAGAAAGGTAGAGGCTCTTATGGAGCATTTTGAAGGCATCATGCCTGCAGTGAATGAGAAAAGGGTTGTGGTAAGCAAGACAGACCTTGAGAGAGCTAAGTAGATTTTAAGCCAGCTAGGATATACAAAATTGACCCCAAGGGGAGTTTATACTATACAAAAGAGAAGTGGTTACACTGTTCTTCTACCAACACAGTAGAGAGGTGAGGATATTCCTTCTACTTCAAGAGGAAAGAGGCCTATGGATGATCAAACAATGCAAGGACCCTCTCCAAAGAGGTAGAGACAAGAGGGATTAGGGTCAGAAAAAAATGTTTATTCTCCTTCCCAATCCCCCTTACACTTAGATGAACATGGGGTAGCTGAATAGTTAGTACAAATGAGGAATGAGGGGAACATTTTTGTTTCCAATGATGAATTACATGAGGGAATGCTAGAGGCACCCAAGGAAGTAGCAATGGATCTCACTATTGCAGAATTTGAGGGTAAGAAAATTGACCCTATTTTGAAACAGGCTAGTGACTCTTTTGTTTCCAATGAAAAGTTTGTAAAGACTAGGGCATTTTCTCAATTTTTATGGAGAATGAAGATAAATTAGTTTAAAGAGATTTGTGAAAAGAAGAAAGAAGAGTTCCCTGATAGAGACATAATAGAAATTGAGAATGAAACCAAGGGAGAGATGATAAAGAAGTTTGAGAAGATTACTCCTGAGGAGGGAAGGGCTATGGTCCATACTATAGAGGTGTTGATTCTTCCAAAATGGGATATTGTTGATGCAATATTTTTTTATCAAGTCAAGAAGAGCAAGATAAAGACTCTTGCTACTACAGAACAAGCTCAGCAAACTGCTAGAGGCATTTCTTTCTCTGATGATCATGTAGCCTTGGTTATGTGGTCCCTTAAGAGGGAAGAGAACAAAGGAAAAAGAGAGGCTATCTCTTTAGAGTATGCTGGAAACTTGCTAGTGCAACAAGTAGGTGAGACTTCTGGTGTAGAGGCTTCAAACCTCATTTTAGAGACTGCCAAATTTAATGTCAAGGTGGTAGAAAAGGATGCACAAGAAAAGGAAGAGTTGAGGCTTAAATTTGAAACTGTCCTCAAGTCTTATAATGAGCTTAAGATAGAGCTGATCTGAAAGGACAAGTTAATTGTTAAATTGTCAGGACCACAAGATCACAGGTCACCATAATTAATGATAGCTGACAGACCTGCAGTGGCTTCTTCATCCAGCCCTATCATTGAATTTTTGCCATCACCTTACCCAGAGACACACCTAGATGCAAGGCTCAGTTGGGAGAAGCAAAAGTTACTCGAGGAAACAAATCATTTCAAAAGAAAAAGGAAAGAATTGGATAGGTTGAGGGAAGAGCATTTGAAAGACAAGAGATTGTTAGAGCAGAAATATGAAGAAAAGGTAATAGAGGCTATGATGCAATTTGCTACAAATTTGAATCCCACGGTCCTGTTTGACCATGATAGGAGGCTAAGGATACTACTCACCTCATTAGATAAGCACAAGAGTGAGTTTGGACTAATCTTCAAGAAATGGATTGAGAGATCTTTGAATGTGATATTATTCAGATGGTTGTCCAAGTCTCAAAATGAGCCTAATCCATTAATCAACCCACTGCATCAGAATGTAAAAAATCTTGTAGAGCATGACATACTTTTGGGTGATTTTGAGAGAAAATCAAATTTTTTGAAGAAAGAATTGGCACTCCCCAGCTGTGACTTGATCCCAGGATTTTTTAAGAAAAATGGTGAATGTAAGGAACTGATCAAGTGGAGAGCACAAATAGATGATGACTTTTCTGCTAGAATGACTAGCATTTTGACTTTAGAGAATACTTTATTCTTTATACATACTATTGAGACATTAATTTTTGCCAAGTCTAAGTTTGATTTCATTTAGCAAGAAATCAGTCAACTAGAGGATAGGTGGGAACAGTTATCCAGCAAAAATGCAGAATTTGCAAATTTTGAGTTCCCAAGTGAAGAGGTGTATAATAGGTGGAGGTATTAGTACATACCTTATGCAAAAAAAGTAAATACTCCGCCTACCTCTTAAAGACAAATGAAGATAGTAACTTTTTGAGCCATGAAGGTTGTTGAGATGTAGAAAGGTATTTATTGCAGGAATGACAGTGGGGATATTGCAATCAGATTTGTTAGAAGAAGTCAAGGACAGAATTGAAGACATAAAGCAAGGTAGTTCATTTGCAAATATCTCACCAATTTTGATTGATGTATTTATTGTAAACCCAATAGGGTTGTAAATTTTTTAGGTTAAAGTTTTGTAAACCCTAGAATGATCGGTAGCTCGTTGCATTTCCTTGTATATAAAGGATTTTTCATGATCATTCTAGGCATTGAGAGTTTAGGTGTTGAAAAGATAGAAATTTTGAAACCCTAACCCCCAGTCAAGGATTGTAACATTTTGTATTATTTTTCATCAAGCAATAGAGAAGAAGTACAGGTTGCTACTACTATCTTGCAAGCTTGCTATTTAGAATATGATGTATACAAACGATCAAGGTTATACTTAATACAAATCTCAAATCTTTGTCTCTCCTTTGTATTTATTATGTGAATTTTTAAATCTTTCAGAGATTTATATGTATGTATTTGGCTTTGAGTTTTGATCTAGGGTTGGATTAAATATTGCTCAGGGTGGGATGCATGTTCACTGAATTTATTTGAGGATTTTCTATAAGAGGAAAGAGTTGGGGTGTTTGTATTTATGTTCAAAGGCCAGTTATTCTTAAAATGTCTTTGTATTCATTCTATCTTCTGATATTTAGCCCAATGGATGAGGCAGTGGCCTCTATTTTCCTATCTTTGCTTTGTGGGGAATGATCAAAATCTTTGTAATCCTAAACATATAATCAATACTAGTCATTTTACTTTTATTTACATATATAGTAGTCCTCCCCAGTGATGGAGAGTCAATGAATAATAGGTTGTTATTTAGTACTTTCTCACTGTTATCTATTGTAAGATCCAGTATTGAGTAAGGAATAGAGTTGAATCTATTGGATCAGGTGTACCCACCTTGGTTTTGTAGGGCCAGAAGTGAAGAGGGAAATCTTGTCCCTATAGTTGGTCTAGTTTCTTATAGATTTCCCACATTTGGAATTAACCCCTCCTTAACATCAGTCATAAGCATATTGGTATCTCATGGAGTGTAAAATATTTTGAAGAACCAACACTTAGTGCACCTTGGGGACACTTTGGTCTAGCGTGGTCCGGAACATTCTATTGACTCAGTGGTCAAAATGGGGTTTTCCCTAGTGTTTATCTTCCCAATCAGAGCTAATGGCGTAGTCCATTCGGTACCAAGATGAACATTTTGGAAGAAATCCATTGGTGCAACTTTCAACTGACCCTCACTACAAATTTTGGCATCGAGCGAGGCTAGCATGCCAAATTCAAACAAATTTGAATCTCCCAGAATAGAGAGATGTTATTGTAGGCCTCAAAAATGTGGTCCTATAGCATCTCACGGATTGCCAATACCTCTCATGGGGTCCGAGTTACGAGCCTTGAAAGTTCACTATCCAATCGTGCTTAGTGCACCTTGGGGACACTTTGGTCTGGCATGGTCTAAAATGTTCTACTAACTCAGTGGTTGAAACAAGGTTATCCCTAGTGTTTACCCACCCAATTAGAGCTAATGGAACAATCCATTCGGTATCAGGATGAATAGTTTGGAAGAAAGATATTGGTGCAACTTTCAACTGACCCTCACTGCAACTTTTGGCATCGAGCGAGACTGGCGTGCCAAATTCAAACAAATTTGAATCTCCCAGAATGGAGAGAGGTTATTTTAGGCATTGGAAATTTCATCCTGTAGCATCTCATAGATCTTTGATACCTCTCACGGGGTCTGATTTATGAGCCTCGAAAGTTCACTGCCCAATCGTGCTTAGTGCACCTTGGGGACACTTTGGTCTAGCGTGGTCTGAAATGTTCTACTGACTCAGTGGTCAAAATGGGGTTGTTCCTAGAGTTTACCCACCCAATTAGAGCTAATGGCATAGTCCATTTGGTGCCAAGATGCAATCTTTGAACACTATCCCTTCACCCCAAGGAATCATCATTTTACTTTGGACACATTTGACCAAATTTGACTCAATGACTCCAACTATTACATCATTTGATGATACAAATGTAATGGAATTAAGACAATAGAAATGTAAGGATACAAAATTAAGATGATACAAATTATATGAGGATACGGTGTTGGACTAGCTCAACACCATTTCAGGAAAATTGGCATTTACCTTAAATTACATTTTATCAACAAACCTGAGCTTAACTTCGAGATATTGATAGTTTCTATGGAATGATAGCATGAGTAAAGCTTATTTCGATAGGAATCAGTAGCTACTACTTTTGCATCTGTGAATTCTTTGATCATTGAAGAAGTTACTCTAGCATTGGCCAAAACCCTAACCAAATAATTGGAATATTGATGATAGATATCCTCAATTTAGTAATAGCAAGGAGATTTTCTCGAGCCGCATCTTGGGTTATGTTAAGGTGGTTTGGGGTAGACTTACATTGAACTCTAGCATGGACCGAGGTGAATCATAGCTACCAAGAGCCTCCATCAGAGCAGCATGGATGGAGTTTATTTTTACGACCATGAGGAAGAAAGATAATATGGCATATTAAAACAAGAACTTTCAAGAAACACACACAAAAATAAGAAAAATAAACTGGGCAATAGGGACATTGACAAATTGTAGGAAATTGTAGAAAACAAATAACAATTTGTGGAGAAGAGAAAAGAGAATACACATATTAACCTGGAGAAGAAGCTCGCACACCACAAAGCCTCATTTTTTGTGCTTCCCGTCTTCTCTTCTGGTTAACCGAAAGAGCCTATGGTTTTCTTCCATTTTCTAGGCATTTAATTCACAACATTGTGAAACATGGAACCATGATGAAGATACAGACCAATGAACCCATCAAATTTATGTAAAATATTTGCAGAGATGCACGAAAATCAGGACAATGTAAGGCTCCAGTCTATGGATTGTAGAAAGAATAAATGTTGGATGCACATAGTCACGCAATCTAGTTAGCTAACATCTCAAGAAATCTTGGAAATGGTTTGCTAACGCCACTGAACTGGGAAAATGGTGGTTTCAAACCGTGATACTTTTGTCATCTCTAGAGATAAAACATGATTCATTGCAACTCGAATCCCATAATTCAGGTAAAAAATGTGACTCTCTAGAGGGACCCAAAGAATCTTGTTTTTTTCACACCAGTAAATAGAATCGGATATCCAAAAATATCGGATATCTAATATTATCGAATATCTGATATCTCCCGCCAAAATTTTGGCAAAATCTATCTCTCTCTCTCTAACCTTTCTCTCTCTCTCTCTCTCCTCTATGTCTCCTCTCTTTCTCTCATCTCTCCTCTCTCTCCCTCCTTCTCCCCTTCCCCTTCTCTCTCTCTCTCTCTCTCTCTCTCTCTCTCTCTCTCTCTCTCTCTCTCTCTCTCTCTCTCTCTCTCTCTCTCTCTCTCTCTCTCTCTCTCTCTCTCTCTCTCTCTCTCTCTCTCTTTCTCTCTCTCTCTCTCTCAGATCTATAGCCCGCACCTCCACTTTTTAATGTATATACAAATGTTTCATATGCCTTTTTGTGGACAATGTACCTTAAATTTTCTTACATCAATTTTTATGCCACTATTAGTTTCTAGAATAGATGATGAGTGTACGGTGGTTCTACATATGTGTGAAATTATTTTCAAGAGTTAAAAAATCAATTGATTGTATTCAATCGAGGGGAATTCCATTGACATCTACTTATTCAGTATAGTCAAACTGCTAAGATTACAAGGAGTCTATAGAAAAATCTTGTGCTGGATACTTTCAAGAGGATTTGGGCTGAAATTGTCTGTCCTTAAATCAACTGTGCATGTATTTTCTCGAAATTATTTTGTAAATCAAATAATATAATACATACTAATATAAAAATTTTATATTATAATATTTATGCTATGCTATTATTATTTAGTATTAATATTTAAAATGAAATTAATATTAACATAACAAAAAAGTAATTTAATATGAAACTTGAATTAATATTAACATAAAAAAAATATGTAACTTAATATAGCACATTTAATATGACTATTTAAAAATACATTTATTATGACTCTTGAATTTGGCAAAAGTGGGGCAATTGAAATTTCAAAATAGGTGGGCTTTTTTGAATATCTGATATTATCAAATATCCAATTTTATCGAATATCCAATTAGGCTTGGTATTTGCTTGGGCATTACCAAACATGGGTGGTCAACCCTTTAGGGGTGTTTCAGGAGATAGTTCTTGATACTGAGACTTCAACCATGTAGCTGACGACTATTTTTTCACCCGAAATTGATGAAATGAAAAGGGTTTCTTAAAGACATTATCAGCTTTCCATAAATATAATTGCTGTCAAATTTTGAGTTCAGTAAGTAATTATTACTTATTTTTCAATTGAGTTATCTTTAAAGTCATAATTGACATACTGATTGAAAAACAACTATAACTTTCAAACCATTTAACCTTTTTGAAATCTGAAGCATGTGTCACATTCTCTGCTTCCGCTACTATAGGAAAAGAAAAAAAGGTTTTGAATTTGGTAAAATTTTGAATTAGTTAAGGTGGTCAGACATGAGAGTTTTTTTATTCTGAAAAATTTGTAGTAGAAAATTCATAATTAATTATTTATTTGACCAAAAATTACAAAAAAATATGCATCACATATGGGCATGAGTCTACTACTTATATCTAAAATCTTGGAAAAATATATCATCATTTGATTGTGATTAAGGTGGTCAGACATACATGTAATCTTTATCTTTTCCCTAAAATTTTGAACAATTAGACAAAAAAAAATTCAAACAAGGGCTAGTAGTTTAGAAACTACATTCAATTTCCTACATATTCTACTCTTACAAATTTTTTGCATAAGGTTCATATGATGTTCAACTTTTTACGTCAAGCTGACTAACCCTGATTTTCTAATTTTTCATTGCCACTTAAGGCCATAGTTTGATATACCATGATCCTACACATAACCATGAACATAAAGAATGTATGTTTTCTCAAGAATGCCCTTTCACAAAAAAAAAATGTTCACTCTTTCATCGTTCCCCGACAATTTACATTTTCTACAAGGTTTCAGAATAAGCTTATAAACATGTATGATAGGTGCAAAAGCCTAATGGATGCACTTAAAGTGTTTGACCAAATCAAAGATCGAAGCAATGTCTCATGGAATATGACTATTTCTACATACCAAAGACATGGGTATCCTCACAAGACAGTCACACTGTTTCACCAAATGCAACGAACAGGTTTTGAACCCAATCAGTTCACATATGCTAACATGATTACAACTTGTGCTGAAATGGGAGCTCTACAATAGGGCATAGATATCCATCAAAGCATGAAGGATAGAGGATTTTCTCCAAATGTTATGGTTGCAATTGCCCTGGTGGACATGTACCCCAAAAGTGGAAGCATAGACAAGGCATGTGAACTATTTCACAAAATGCCTCAAATAAATGAGGTCTCATGGAATGCCATGATTGCAGGATATATCCAAATTAGATTTGTTGAAAAGGCTTTTAAAAATTTTAAGAAAATGCAATTGGCGGATGTAAAGCCAAATTCCATAACCTTTGTCAGCATACTTCCAATGTGTGCCAAAATGGGAGCTTTGGAATAGGGTACCACAGTAATGTCCCCAGTATGCTCCTTGGAGATTTGGGACTAATTTGATAACTTCAATTGCAAAGATTTATTTCTACTTGTGTGTAGTTCTTTAATTATTTTAAACTTTTGTATTGAATATGGTTCACAAATAGATATGTTGTTAATATTCTTAGTTGGATAATTTGGTGGATTAGAGAATTCAACCAATGTAAGTGTCTATTGTTTTTTATTAATGGAGACTGATTTGTAAGGATCACACTATCAATAATAAGTCTAGTATGATTCTCAAGTTGATAATAGTATATTTCTATAGGCTAGAGATTATCCTGAGCTCACACAGATTACATTATTATGGTAATCTATTACATGAATATTACGTTGTCTGACTTGTAATCCCCTTTCTTATACAATCATTTTCTTCCTTTTCATCCAATGACTTGAAAATACTTATTTTGACTCTACTAGTGATGATCCTAAATCTTATGTTTCCTTTCTATATATATAAACATTAAACATTGTCCATTTCACTTCCAATAATCATTTTTACAGAATAATCAAAATGCTTCTATAATTCTTATTTATGTGGGGTCATGACATTCAACTCTGTATACCCCCACCAACTCACCCTATATATTCACCAGCAACATCCAATATTGAGTGAATCCCTTTCAACAATGAAACCTCTGAGAATGGTCTTCCTTTTTATAATTCTATATATGTATTTCATCTCCATCCAATGTTCCCAGTTATATTCATTATATTCTTCTATGGTCAATACTTCCTATTTGGATCATAGTCCAAGAGTGAGTAAATATATAATTGAAGGGACATGAGATAGATCCCTGTGTCATTTACAAGCTGTGATCACCATAGATTATGTCTTTTCCTCTTTTCCATCCCTCCATTCTTGGTGTCTTTCCTCCATTAAGTATGCTATCTCTTCCACAACCTTTGCAAGCATCCTTCCAGCCTGTGCCAAAATGGGAGCTTTGGAACAAGGCATTGATATCCCTCAAAGCATAATGGAGGGGGGATTTTTATCAAATGTTTTAGTTGTTAGTTACTTAGTAGACATGTATGTTAAATGTGGAAACATAGACAAGGCACATAAATTTTTTGATAGATTGCCTCAAAGAGATGTCGTCTCATGGACTGCCATGATTGGAGGATATGTTCAAAATGGGTTTGTTGAAAAGGCATTAGAAACTTTTAAGAAAATGCAACTGGATGATGTAAAGCCAAACTCCTCAACCTTTTCTAGCATACTCCCTGCCTCTAGTCAAATGTATGCAAAAAGGGCATCATCGCTTTTCATCAATTTCAGCGAGTTCCCCTACTATTCTATGCAAATGTATGCAATCAGGAGGTGTAAAACCCAAATGTATGCAAATGTATGCAATCAAGAGGTGTAAAACTAGTCTCAAAGCATAAATGAAATAGTAAATAATTCTCGAAGGAAATGATAATGCTGATTGGGTATCCAGTAAATTAAACAGTTGAGAGAAAGAATGAAAAACCTCCAAAAACCCCACGTTAAGGTTTCTAAGCTCAATCTCCTTCGTACACGTGCTACACCCTTCTAATTCGTCAGCCAAGAATAATGAAATGAGAAATGAAATACCCCCCCTTTTTTTTAAGTTATGCCCGACTTTGTTGAACTTTCAACCACCACGGGATTTGTCAATATTTCGACAGACACGGGCATAAATTTAAAAAAAAAGTTTTCCTTCTATAATCCAACCAAGAAAAACTTTCTTATTTTAGGTTGAAAATTTTGGTAGAAAAACTAGGCCAAATTTACTAGTGTAACAAGTTCAATTGTGTATTGATATATGTTATCAAATGTGGAATTATATATATGTGTGTGTGTGTGTGTGTGTGTGTGTGTGTGTGTATAAATTATTTTCACATTAAGATATATTTATATTTACTTGTATGTTTTAATCTGAATGAAGTTATTTCTCAACACTCCCTCTTAGAAATAGAGGATTTGAACAACATCACTTTGAGTTTCTTACTCATGAAATTTATTTCACAAATGTACAAGTTATCTGATCATTGACAACAACTAAATGAAGTCTGTTAGATAACAACCTTGATCCTAGGATGATAATGAAGTCTCCAATATCATATGTATTACATCTTGACATACATATTTTTATGACTTTTGACACATTTTAGGACAACAAAATAAGTCTGTCATAATAATAAGTTAAGAACTATCTCAATATCACAATATCTGACACAGTCCAGGAAAACAATTTAATGGATTCAATCATGATATGATTGTCATCAGAGTCTGCGACACAACTTGGGAGAACACTTAGTGATAACATAAAAATTTTAGTATCAACATATCTGGCACATTTCAGGACATCAACTTAATGTGGGTAGGTATGTGCAGGATCATGGTATGTTAAACTAGGCCCTTAAGTGGCAATGAAAATTTAGAAAACCAGGTTTAGGCAAGTTGACATAAAAATTTGAACAAGTTATTGTATCATCTTAAAATGGAAGCACTTCCATGTTAAGAGTGTTTATCCCTCCAAGTGAGTATTATGGGGTTATGT
Organism: Chamaecyparis obtusa; assembly: GCA_027943335.1. NCBI lineage: Eukaryota > Viridiplantae > Streptophyta > Pinopsida > Cupressales > Cupressaceae > Chamaecyparis > Chamaecyparis obtusa. Next base: position 291,749 of record BSBK01011449.1, read on the forward strand.
TAAGTGCCTTGATTGAGTCTTTGCATGTATCTAGCTATTTCCCCCCTGTTATGCTTCTCTCCCCCTTATTTCTAGCTTTTTTCTGATAGTTTTCTCTAAGAATCTGGAGTTTCTAACTGTGAGGGTCAAAGATGACCTAGTAGAGTCAAGGATGACCTAGAACCTGACCTAGGTCAAGGAAAACCTCAACCCTGACCTAGGGAGGTTTCTACCTTGTCCCTAACCCCCTGGTCCAATTTTCAAATTTTGGGAGTTACAGAATGTCGGGCTTCAGAAAGTTTATTTTTTCCCGCTTCCAGGTTGGCTATTTCGGGTTTCAAAATGGTAAATCCTTAACTTTCATTAAATCTAGGTCCATTTCTAGGGGTTAAGGTTAATTGGGATTTAATTCTCCAATGTCGGCCTTCTCTAGAGGTTTGTGCCCTAGATCACTATAAAAGGAAGCCTTCCTCTCTCATTTTCTCCATCAATTGACATACATAATCAAGCAATTTCATGATCAAGCTCTCAAGTGAAATCAAGCAAGCAAGAAGGAGAAGGAAAGAAAGAAAGCATTCATTCATCTTCAAGCCTAGAATTCAAGTCCTCAAGCATTCAAGCATTCATCAAGGAGATCCATTGTTAGCCATTGAAGGATTCAATCTCTTTGGAGCCCCCTTCAAGATTTCTCCTTCCATATTCATCCAAGCCTCTTCCTATGAAAAGATTCATTCAAGATTTGTGTTGAAGATCTAGTGCCATTGATTGGAGACATCCTACATTCATTTGGAGCATCCCTACTTGTGGATTCAAGGATTTGAATCCTTCACAAGGACTTCAACATAAGAAAGGTGAATAGTTTCATTTACTTTGTTTATGCATATTGCAATTTCAATTCAATTTCAAGGTTAATTCCTAAATTGGGGTTTGACCAAGGCAAACCCCCCATCCAAACAACAAAAAAACTATTTTTCTTGCAGGTACATGTATATGATTGTGAATCAAAGCTTGGATCTGAATACCCTTTTTAGCGAACTTCTGAGATCCATGAATAGATCTTCCATCAGAGTTGTTTTGGGTCAAGGATGACCTTCAGTAGGGGGTAGGATCCTGCAACAAGGTAAGACCTTGCCCTGCTATCTGGGTCAAGGATGACCTGCTTCCCGAAAGACAAAATTTTTCTGGGTTTTCTCCATCTCAGCATTTCAGTCCGAAACAAATTGCAGAATTGCTCGAAACTATGCACAGACATCAGAAATCAGCATTTTCTAGATCTTCCCTATTTTGAGGTTGGTATTTTCCTTCTATTTATTTCAAATTTCAAGTATATACTTTTTATAGTAGATTATAGGCTTTTCTCCTTTCTTCATATTCTCCATTGTTTGATTCTTTTTGTGCATTGATCGCTTCTTTGTGATTAATCCATTTGGATCTTTCCTTTTGGGAATTTGGATTGAGGATAGGTCCTATATTCCACCCCTATATCATACATCTTACCCCTATTCAAATTCAAACCCTATTCATTTTGGTGAACTACTATCTCTTATCATTCTGTTATAAATATTATATCAAAAATATTTAAGAAGAGAATCTATAGAAAATTGAATTTAGTTTCTAAGATACTAGGCCTTTTTTGAAAAACAATTATTCTATATGTTGAAAATTTCAAATTTCAATGTAGTATTATGAAAATTTCAGGAAAAAAAAAAGAAATAGGTGTATGTCTGACCACCTTAAACACAATCAAATGATATATTTTTTTTACAAGATTCTAGATATAAGTAGTAGACTTATGTCCGGATGTGACACATATTTTTTTGTAATTTTTTTCTAAGTATATAATTAATTATGATTTTTCTTCTACAACTTTTCCAGAATAAAAAACCTCTAATGTCTGACCACATTAACTTAGTCTAAACTTTATCAAATTCAAAAAAAAAATTATTTTTATTCTAGTAGGAAAAGCATAGAATGTGACACATGTTTTGGATTTCAAAAATGTTATACAGTTTGAAAATTGTAGGTATTTTTCAATAAGTCTATCAATCAGGACTGGAAAGATAACAAGTAAGTGTATGTCTAGTCACACTAAATAAAATCAATTGATAATATTTTTTTATAATATTCTAGATAAAGGTAGTAGACTCATGTCCGGATGTGATATATATTTTTTGTATTTTTTTTCCAAGTAAATAATTAATTATGATTTTTTTGCTACAAATTTTCCTGAATACAAAAACTCTAGTGTCTGACCACCTTAACTTAGTCTAAACTTCATCAAATTGAAAGAATTATTTATTAATATTGTATTAAGTGAAGCATAGAATGTGATGTATATTTAAGATTTCAAAAATGTTATGTTGTTTGAAATTTATAGTTATTTTTCAAGGAGTCTATCAATCAGGACTTCTTTTTCACATCGCCACTTTTTGGCATACCATGATCCTACACATACCCAGACTACAATCTTGATAATAGGTCAAACTGTTGTTGAGATCGTCACCTAACAATAGTAGTCTCACACATAGATTATATGAAATATCATCACCTTTCATAACACACAGATATAAATATTGCAATATTAAAATGTTCATGAACATATTAAAGAACATGTGGTAGATATTCAATCTCAGAAAGATTCAATTACAATTTAGTCAAACCAAGTTTACCTTTGAAGTGTTCTATTTTAACTTCGCTAGGGGCTTAGTGAAAATGTCAGTATTTTTCTCTTCAGTGTTGATATACACCAACTTGATAACATCTTTGTCAACCATATATCTTATATAATGGTACGGTATCTCTATATGCTTGGATCAATTATAAAAAATTGGATTAATGGAAATTTTGATGCAACTTTGATTATCATAGTGAATCAAGGTGGGATTCAAGATTTTTCCAAATAGTTCAACTAGTAACTTCCTCATCCATACTGATTCACGAGCCCCCATGGAAGCAACCATATATTCAACTTTAGTGGAACTTTGAGCAACTGTAGACTATTTCATGTTCAACCAAGATATCATACCTGATCCAAGACTAAAATAACATCTTGTAGTACTTTTACAATCAATAAAACTGCTTGCCCAGTCATAATCAAAATACCCTTGTAGTTTGATTTCAACGTTCTCATACTTCAGGCCAAGTCCAATAGTGCCACACAAGTATCTCTGAATATACTTGGCAGCCATTAGGTGAATCTTCTAAGGTCACACATGAAATGACTTAACACATTGGTCACATAACAAATATCAAGGCAAGTGTTCACCAAGTACATGAGAGATCTAATTATTTATCTATAGTATGTAGGATCTATATATTCTGAATCTTTTTCATCACTTTTAAGCTTATGAAGATTTGTTTCCATTGGAGTAGACAATGATTTACAATCCATCATTCCAAATTTGGTCAAGATATCACTGGTATATTTTCTTTGATTTTGGAAAATATAGTTCTCCTTTTGCCATACTTCTAGACCTAGGAAGTTCTGTAGAAGGCCAATATCTTTCATATCAAATTCAGCTCCAAGATCTCATTTGTATTTCACAATAAGATGATCTTCACCTATTATTAATAAGTCATCAACATAGAGAACTAGAATCAACATATCACCATCTGATATTTTGAAGTATATGTTAGGATCTGCTTTATTTTTGAAATATCCTAGTTTGGAGAGATAATTGTCTATCCTTTCATACCATTCCCTATGAGCTTGTTTAAGGACGTAGAGCTATTTCTTCATTTTTCACGCATGGAGGTCCCTATCATGCATAGAAAAATCTTCAAGTTGTTCTATATATACTTCTTCCTCAATTACACCATTCAAGAATATTTTTTCTACATGCATTTGGTGTATCTTCCATTCTTTAGATGTTGCAATGGAAATAATGGTTCTTATAGAGGTATATCATGCAACTGGGGCAAATGTCTCTTCACAATCAACTCCATCATTTTGGGAGAACCCTCTGACAACAAATCTAGCTTTGTATTTTTCAATACTACCATCTGATGCATATTTGATTTTGAATAACCACTTTGAAGAGACAACTGATTTGTCTTTAGGTCTAGGTACAACATCCTAGACATCATTTTTTAATATACATCGGTATTCTTCAATCATTGCTTCTTTCCAAGCTTAACATGATAAGGCCTCTTCAACATTTGAATGTGTAGATTTTTTGAATTTAGTTAGGAGTGCAACATAGCATGTTTGATTTCTTGTTTTCTTATTCTCTCAAAAAATTTCATTAGGTTCTATGTTGTTTTATTCAATCATCTTTCTTGCCCATAGTGGCCTTTTCATATTATTAGGAAATTCAATATTTTTAGAATTAGTTGTTGGAGGATCATTTTCTTCTATGTTATTCTCCCTCTCATTCTCAATTGTATGATTTTCATCTAATTTTGTGATTGAATCATCTTCTATATTTAGAGATAGTTTATATGCAACATTTTCCTCAAATTTTACATCTCTATTGATTTCAATAAATCATTGTCCTAGGATATAGACTTTGTATCCTTTAGTATTTTCACTATAGCCAACAAATATGCCTTTCTTCTCGGAGGGCTCTAGCTTGGTCCTTTTTTATTTAGGAACATGAATGTATACAGGGAAACCAAATATTCTTAGATGACTTAATTCTAGTTTATTCCCTGTAAAAAATTCTCCAGGTGTCATATTCTCTAAGATTGAATGAGAGCATCTTTTTTTAATGTATACGGCTATGTTTGAGGCTTCAACTCAGGATGAGATATGTATAATCTGATCGGGAATCATGGCTTTGGAGGCTTCAATTATGGTCCAATTTTTCCTTTATGCAACTCTATTTTGTTGAGGATTATAAGGTACTGTAAACTCCCTCTTAATCCCAACAGAAATACAAAACTCTTTAAAGTTTTTTGAGATATATTTACCACCATTATTTGATCTTAGATTCTTTATTTTATTCCCGGTTTGATTTTCTACTAGGGCTTTAAATTCTTTGAATTTCAATAACACTTCATTTGATTCTTTAAGTTTTAGGAAATATATCTAGGTTTTCCTAGAGTAGTCATCAACAAAGATAACATAATACAAGAATCCCCCTAATGAGGGTGTTGACATTGGACCACACAAATCAATGTGGACAAGTTCTAGTACAAATTTTGATTTATTTTTGTTTGAAGGAAATTACCCTTTTGAGTTCTTTCCTAGAGCACAACCTTTACAAATTCCAATATGTTCAGATTTTAGGTGAGGTAGACCTATGGTGATCTTCCCTATGGTAGGTAGGGCACTATATCAAAGATGACCTAATCTTCTATGTCAAATGTCATTACAATTTGATACTTCATGATTTAGAGGATGTTTTTTTATCATTACAAAGTTTTTATAAGCTACCATCTCTTGTTCCTATGGAAATAGAATTCTTAATGTTGGAATTTTTAGGCCAAAGTAAAACTTTATCTTCATGAAAGGTGATGTGATATCCTTGATCAGCTAGACTTGAAATAGAGACCAAATTTATTTTGATTAATTGTATAAATAGAATATAGTTAAATTGTAATGTAACTCTAGTTCTTAATTTAATTGAACAAGTCTTGATTCCTTTCACAAGGTAGGTGGACTTGTCAATAATTGTGACCTCTTCAGTTGAGTATTCTTCAAAAGTTTTGAATTGATCTCTAAATTTGGTTATGTGTCTTGATACTCTGCTATCAATTATCCAAGTTCTTTTGTTTAAGTTTAGTTCACTTGATAAGGCTAAAAAAAATAGAGGATTTTCCACTTCTTTGACTTCAGCTATGGTTGTTTGAGTTTTCTTTCTTTTTGAACAGAATTTTTGAGTGTGTCCAAACTTATCACACTTGTAGAATTGGGCCTTTGAGAGATCTATGTTTTTGTGCATCTATCGATTATTATTTCCTCTCTTTTGTCTAAAATTATTTTTCCTTTAGTTGTTTGTTGTAGCATGAAGTGCTTGAATGTCTCCTTGTTTATTCAGACCTATCCCTCTTGAGATTAGTCGAGATTCTTCTTGAGTGCAATCATTCCTGAGTTGATCAAATTTAGGTAGTGATGGTCATCCGCTAATGCATTGGGTAAAAGATTCCTAAGAGATTGGTAACCCTCTTAGGGAAATTAGGGATAGTTCTATATCATCTACATTATTTCCAATAGTAGACATTTGATCTCTCAATTTGGAAATTCTCAAAAAATATGATGTAATTATTTATCCTTTATTCATTTTGATGTTCATGAGTTGTTTTTTTAAGGTCAGCAGTCTTCTTACATTGTTGATCTTATATGTAGTTTGAATGGTTTTGAATACTTCATATGTTGTTGATCATCTAGCTATATATGGTTGGAAGAATGTGATCTTTAACATCTTCAATAATTATTTTCTTAGCCTCGTTATTGCATCTTTTCCATGTTGTTTTCTCTAGTTCATATTCAAGCATATTTTTGTCTTTTTATATATATGTGTCATACCCAAAAATTAGGGAAAAACACACACAATTTTTTCTTTTAAAGTACAAAAGACAACAAGGCTAACACACTAAGGAACACTCAACAAGAACAATCTCATAACCCAATGCAAGTTAACTCAAAAGAGGTATCGTGACACACTATGGTTTGCTAACATCCCTTGATTGTTAACTACATCAGTTAACTCAAAACCCTAACTAGGTTTCTAAGAAACCCTCACCAGGTTCAAAACAAGAGATAATAAAAGAGATAAACTAAGGTGAAAATTAAAACTTAGATAAGAGTAAAATTCAAAGGTTGGGTCAACACACCCAAAAAGGGTTAAATTAAAATAATGATTAATTCAATCGCATTAGTAACCCTAATGGTTCCTATCATGAACCAGGTTACTAATTAAGATAGAAATGCAAAAATAACATCAACAAATTAAATGATAAAATAAGGCCAAGAAATTTACCCTATAAGAAGCCTAGGGTTATAAAGTTTTTACCCATTAAAGCAATAATGTTCAAATATTTAAATTAAAATATTATATTTTTACTTAAGACATGAAGCTCCAAGGTTTATTAATTAATTTAATTTATACATTAAAAGGGATTTAATAACCCTATAAAAGCATTAATATTAAATTTAACATTAGTGCTAAGGGATAAATATTTATCTAAGTCCCATCTTGGACATTTAATAATCTCCATAAAATAACCCATTGATATAATAAAAATAAATTAAATATTAAATTTTAACACCAATAATATATTATATATAATAATAATGTTCAATTAGAAATAAATACTAAATTTTAAATCTTAAAATATTAAATCTCAAGAATATTATAAAAATAATAAAGGTCCATTAATTAGATTTTCAACATTACTAAATTTGAAATAAATTAAAATCAGTAATCCAATAGTCAAACATTTAAAATCCCAATAATTAATAAAAAGAGAATCTTTTTTAAAAATCTCAAGAAAATAAATTAATAATATTAAATCAGGATTCAATAAAGTGACTGTGTAAAGTCAACAGTCATTAAATTAAAAATAAACAAAGATTGAAAAGTCTAAACAAAGTTAAAAGAAATACATAATTAATAAATTAAAAATGGCTCCAAACACCAGCTCTAACCCTAATTTCAAAATTAGGGTTAGACCTAAAAATAAAACATGGCTGAAACCCTAATTTCCTCATTTGGACATTGGAGGTTTGGGGATGGAGCAAAGATGAAGGAGGTTTTCAAGATTTATATACACACAGGTATACATGCATGTATATACACACACAAGTGTGTATATATGCTATAAGGTTCTTCAATGGAGTAATTCATATTTCTACAAAAGATCTACAAGACTACATCAAAAGAAGACTACAACAGCAAGGTAAATAATAGTTAGGTTAAATCTATAATATTTCTTTTATAGGTTTTCTATTAGTTTTTGTAAAATAAAAGCCATTCATTTTTATTAAATCTTAGAAAACTCACTGTTCTAGTTAACAATCTATATATTTTTTTTTGTTTTACAAGCCATTGTTGCTACAAGTTTGTTTTCATTTTAAATCATAGTGGAAAGAGGTTTACTTTTAAATTTCTTTTTAATAGTATACATTATATAAAAACAAATTTACAGTTATTATGATCCCTGTAGGGATGAGATTGTTGGGTGTTGTACGTAGACTAGACCCAACAACCTATAGGAGGGGAATATAGCCGCCCACACCACCAATGGGAATGTGGAGGATTAAGGCCTTCTGCACCCCATTGGAGTGGCGAAGGCCCTCTGCACACCACCCCCAAAGGGGTGACGATGGC